>OZ024759.1:26352620-26357620 GCA_964016885.1 Eledone cirrhosa | reverse complement strand
ATTGAGTGCTTTGTGGTATTTGTTAGTGCTCTCTACGTTCTGAGTTTAAAACCCACCGATGTCACCTTTGCTTTGCATCATTCTGAGGTGAAAAAATACCAGTTTAATATTGGTGCCGGTTCATCCACTAATTCCTTATCTCGCCTCTTCTCTCTATCACACTTTCTTCCCATTTCTGGAAGATCTCAAGTATGTTCAGACCTGGGGAGGAGATAGTCTTCGCCAGGTTTGGAAAAGAACTAAATACGCCATATGTTATTACTGCAGCCAAGTCACTCCATGAGAAATTTCAGGTCCATACCTACATAACATATAGGATCAATTGACAGGATTGAACACAGTTAAGATATTGGACAACAATTATCTTGAGTTCTTGCTCCCAAATATAGTGTAGACCATTCGTTAGATATTTAAACACCAGACAGAGCACAAAAGTTAACGAGAGGAACCCTACGTGGTCGTTTTATTTACTAAAGATGGCTCATAATCTTCTTTGAATCCAACACTACGATATTAAATTAAGAAATAAACTTTAGTTAACAAGAGGAACCCTATGTGGTTGTTTCATCTACAAGAGATAGCAGCCTAATCTTCTTTGAATCCAACACTACGATATTCAATTAAAAAATAAACTTTAGTTAAAGAGAGGAACCCTATGTGGTTGTTTCATCTACTAGAGATAGCAGCCTAAACTTCTTTGAATCTTACACTGCGATATTAAATGAAAAAATAAAGCGGAGTACGTACATACATACATGATGGCTGCAAACTCTGCTAAGAGTATTGCAATCGCTTGTCAGATTATAGAGTTTGGTGCACTTTTAGGCTATGGCCAGCCACACAAACCTGTAACACATCCTGAACAAGCAATGCCTGTGCTTTGAAGTGGGGAAAGGCCTTGCACTTGACCAATCCCACTCTCTGAGCATCGAAAACACTACCCAAAAAGGAGAACTGGTCAACATCATCGGATGCTTTCGAAGCTTTTCGATGCATTTTCAGAGTTTCCCTCTCGTAGAAAGGTGTTGTGACAGCATATACATACATCTATGCATCTATACATGCATAGGTGTGTGTATATTTACGGAGAAGATAAGGGGAAGAAAAGCATGGTATGAGGAGAGACGTTTAGTGAACAGTGTAGCGTTAAAACGTTTTAGGATCACGTGCAATTAAGTTTGCCAGAGAAAGAATAAATTTTTAAAAATTTAACAACTACATATAGTAATAACGGTGATTACAACAACACATTCAACATAAGGGTATATAATAGAAAGATATGGTAGGGAAAGGACAGTGGAAAAGAATAATATTGAAGAGATTATATATGTGTATGGGTGTGTATATAAATGTGTGTATACATGCATTTGTGTACGTATGGAAACGTTTATATATATATATATATGTATTTATGTGTATAATGTATATATACTTATATACATATGTGTGTAATGTGTGTGTTTGTGTGTATACTACATAAATATATATGCATAATATATAACTATATATGTATAATATATATGTATATATATGCATAATATATGAATATTTATGTACAATATATATATATATATATATACACCCACACACACATATATATATGTGTGTGTATGTGTACAATATATATATATATACACACACTAAATGAATAGATAATGTGAATAAGTAAGAAGCTAGATTATAGCCAGATAAAAGAGTTTGTTTTTAATGTCTAATATTTGGAGAGTTCCGTGAGAGAAAATATAGCAAGTGTAGTGTTTTGTTGTGATGTGGTAATATTTGTATAAGAAACACAGATGTCTTTGGAACATCTGTTATTGGCAGCTCACACGGTTATAGGGATAAATGTGTGTATGTGTGTCTGTTTAGTGAGGTTAGTATATGTGTGTGCGTTTAGGTATGAACTTATATACCTACATAGTTACATACATAAATACATATATACGTATATGGATGTATATATATATATGACAATATGTGTATATATATGTATGTATATATATATATATATATATATATATATTTATATATATATACATATTTATGCGTGTGTATGTGTATATATATATATATATATATATATATGTATGTATACATATGTAGACTATGTTTATAAATGCATATACAAATATATACATACATATTATATATATATATACACACAGAAAGGGGAAAGTGTAGGACCTTATATATATACATATATATATAACCAAGGTCTAACCATCACCCGTCCCATGGTATCAATGTTGTCCAATGGAAAGACAAGTCCCAATAGAACTCAAGGAGTATGACTTTGAAGGCGAAATCAGAACTGAGGGGTCGGAAAATGATAGAGCAATCCATCATGTCCAACACTAACAATTCCATTTAGCTAGAGTTACATTATCTAAGCTGTCTCACACAAGCTGAAAACTCGTCGTCATCTTTAACATTTTCCTCTAGTCATTGATATGTCTAGTCTCCATGGTCCCCTAAACTCTCGCTAGTGTCCTAGTTTCTACAGCTGCTACAGTCTTTTTTTCACTATTGAGTTTAGACTTCTTGTATCCTATTATCAGCCTGCCACCAATATCCTCATATTAAGAGCTACCACAGTTTTCTTCCGCCATTGAGATCTTTTCTGTCCTGGCTCTCCAAATTGCCACAGTTTTCATCCACCATTTAGTCGAGACCTCTTGTGTCATTTCTTCCCACACAGCCATTTCTTCTGCGCCACTGGGAGCTCCATTGTCTTCTGTACTCAGAGATGCCGCCATTTTCGTTCACCAATTTAGGCTGAGAAGTTTCACAGGGATAAAGATTCCTGAGTCGTTAAATAGCTGAGGGTATTGCGATAGGTGTAGTGACAGGTAGATAGTGTCAACAATGGAAAGACCAATGCAACCATTGATTCTTTAGACTGATTTGAGGAGTTCCACTGCACTCAGTAAGCAAATAAGGTCTGAGACCTTGTCGACCAATTCCTCATTATAAGACCAGTAGACACATTGATTCCTTGGTCATATCTGACGAGTTCAACCCCACTCATTAAGCAAATTAGGTCTGAGATCTTGTAAACCGATTCCTAATTATAAGAACAGTAGACACATTGATTCCTTGGTCATATCTGACGAGTTCAACTCCACTCATTAAGCAAATTAGGTCTGAGATCTTGTAAACCGATTCCTCATTATAAGACCAGTAGACACATTGATTCCTTGGTCATATCTGACGAGTTCAACCCCACTCATTAAGCGAATGAGGTCTGAGATCTTGTAAACCGATTCCTAATTATAAGAACAGTAGACACATTGATTCCTTGGTCATATCTGACGAGTTCAAACCCACTCATTAAGCAAATGAGGTCTGAGATCTTGTAAACCGATTCCTCATTATAAGACCAGTAGACACATTGATTCCTTGGTCATATCTGACGAGTTCAAACCCACTCATTAAGCAAATGAGGTCGGAGATCTTCTAAACCGATTCCTCATTATAAGACCAGTAGAAATATTGTTTTCTTGGTCATATTTGACGAGTTCAACTCCACTCGGTAATCGAAGGAGGTTGTCCATCATTTCCATACATATATTCTTTGCTGAAATATACCGTTCATACAAGAATGTAGTTTTCTCCTTATCCTTTTCCCTTTCCTTTCATTTTTGTCTCCTCTTCTTTAAAACTGCAGTGTGTGGTGCAAGGTAAACCATTGTTTCACCAACACACTGAAGTCGTTGCTGTGTTGTGTGGCAGCTAAAACAAATGTTTAAACAAATTCTAAACAAATGACTCCTACTTCGTTTGTTTCTCTCTGTGGACGGAAAAAGGGGTGTTTATCTTGTTCGTTCCTATGTATGTGTGTGTCTTTGAGTCTATGTATGTATGTAAGTGCATGTGTGTGCATCTCCACTCCACTCTCCCTCGCTCTCTCCCTCTTTTAGCAGTAATCTTCTACTACCCACACACCGGCACGTTACTTTTTCATATTCCCCGACAGTATATATATATATATATATATATATATATATACACACACACACATACTCACCCACACACATATATATGTATACACACACTCACCCATATACACATATATATATACACACACAGTCACCCAGACACACATATATATATTTATATATGTATATATATACATATATACATATATATATACATACATATGTATATATATATATATATATATATAACTCTCCGTTTCTTTGTTTTAAAACACATCTTCTGTCTATCGACTGTGACTTATCTTGTTGAATAAACGCCGTCTGGTTGTAAACATTACAGCGGTCCCTTGAGGGGATGGCTGTTTTCTTCTTTTCTTTTGTGTGTCTGTGTGTGTTACTGTAGGGTGGGTTGAGGGTGACACATATTCCGAGGAAGATGTGGCGAAGGGGAGAGAGATGAACCCGAAGATTTAGATGAATGCTGGGTTAAATTACACACACACACACACACACACACACACATATATGTATATATATATATATAAGATATATATATATGTTAGATATATATATATATATAAGATTTATATATCTATATATATATATATATAAGATATATATATATAAGATATATATATATAAGATATATATATTAGATATATATATATATAAAATATATATATATATAAGATATATATATATATAAGATAGATATATATATATAAGATATATATATATATAAGATATATATATATAAGATATATATATATAAGATATATATAAGATATATATATATGATATATATATATATATATATGATATATATATATATATATGATATATATATATAGATATATATATAAGATATATATATATATATAAGATATATATATATAAGACATATATATATAAGACATATATATATATGATATATATATATATATAAGATATATATATATATATAAGACATATATATATATATGATATATATATATAAGATATATATATATATAAGATATATATATATAAGATATATATATATATAAGATATATATATATAAG
>OZ024759.1:26340120-26347620 GCA_964016885.1 Eledone cirrhosa | reverse complement strand
ATGGCTGTAATAGGTAAAATTCTACATTCAAGCTGCATTTCTTGGCGGTAAAGCGTGCTTATCAAATATCGTTCATTTTCTGTGTGTGTGTATATATGTGTGTGAGAGTGTGTGTGTTATAGGAAAGAGCTTCATAGAAGCGAGACGACCAAACACTGGTGTTTGAGATGCGGCATGTTGTGGTGTGTGTAATGTTATGTTACACGATATGATATACAGCAGAGTCTAGGGCTGTGATTAGATGTAGCTCAGCAATTATCATACTTAATCTATGACATATATATACATGCATGCACACACACACACATACATACATGCATACATATATATATATATACACATACATAGATATATATATACACACAAGTATATATACACACACATGTATATATACACACATACATATATATATATATATATATATATATATATATATATTCACACATACATATATACACATACATATATACTCACATACACACACACACACATATATATATATATATATAAATATATGGTTGGATAAATATAAATATATATATATGTACATATTTATATATACATACGTATATATATATATATATATACGTAATATGTATATATGTGTGTGTATGCATATGTGTTTGTGTGCATGTTTGATTGAGTGTGTGCAAGTGTATCTGTGTGTGTGTTTGTGTGTGTGTGTTTCTGTGTGTGTGTGCGTGTGTATGTGTGTGTGTGTATGTGTATTTATGTATGTATGTGTGAGCACATATGTGTATATCACAACGATAATACAAAGCGCATTATGTCAAACTGTGTATAGCCAAACATTACGCTCAACTGAAGACAGATAATTCTTCCTCTATTCGACCCACCCTACTTACTCTACTTTAATTTCTTTTACCCTAATTTATCCAACCATAACCCCGTCTTTTATCATTTATTTTCGGATTTTTCCTTACATTTTGCACTTGTTGTTTTAGTAGTAGTAGTAGTAGTAGTAGTAGTAGTAGTAGTAGTAGTAGTAGTAGGTGTTATTTTTGTAGTTATTATAGTTGTATCAGTAATAGTAGTTAGTGATGTAGTTGTTATTGTAGTAATAGTAGTAGTTGTTGTAGTAATAATAGTAGTAGTTGTTGTAGTAATAGTAGTAGTAGTTGTAGTAGTAGGAGTTGCTTTTGTAGTAGTTGTTGCATTAGTAATAGTAGCAGTAGTAGTTGTGGTAGAAGTAGGAGTTGGCTTTGTTTTAATAATAGTAGTAGTTGTTGTAGAAGTAGGAGGTGGTTTAGTAGTAGTAGTAGTAGTAGTAGTAGTAGTAGTAGTTGTTGTTGTTGTTGTTTGTGTTGTTGTAATAGTAGCAGTAGTAGTTGTTCCAGTAATATGTTTTCCAATTTAAAGGATTATGTAATCTATGAAACCTGGTGTCCTGTCCATTATATTACTCTTTCTTCAACAAAGTTACAGTCATCGCCGTCAACATTATCCTTATTATTGTTATTAAGTCCGGTGTATTGGCAGTATCGGTAGAGCGTCAGACACCATGCTTTACAGCAAAGAGTTACGGCCCTTTATGGTCTGAGTTCAAATACCGCCGAGGTTAACTTTGCCTTTCATCCGATAGAATAAAGTCGATAAAATAAAGTACCAATAATGCACTGGGTAATTGTTGGCCTTGTGCCAAAAGTAGAAATAATTATCATCATTGGGGGGGGGGGGGGTCGATAAAATAAAGTACCAGTAATACACTGGGTAATTGCTGGCCTTGTGCCTAAAGTAGAAATAATTATCATCATTGGGGGTCGATAAAATAAAGTACCAATAATGCACTGGGGTAATTGCTGGCCTTGTGCCTAAATTAGAAACAATTATTATCATTTGTGGATTGGCAGTATTGGTAGAGTGTCGGATGCTATGCTTTGGCGCATAGAGTTACGGCCCTTGCCATTCTGAGTTCAAATCCCGCCGAGGTTAACTTTGCCTTTCATCCTTACGGGGTCGATAAAATAAAGTACCAGTAATACACTGGGTATTTGCTGGCCTTGTGCCAATAGTAGAAACAATTATTATCATTTGTGGATTTGCAATATCAGTAGAGGGTTGAACGCCATGCTTTGCAGCATGGACTTACACCCCTTTACGGTCTGAGTTCAAATCCCACCGAGGTTAACTTTGCCTTTCATCCTTATGGGGTCGATAAAATAAAGTACCAGTAATGTACTGGGGTCGATTTAATCGACTTTTCTTTCCCACAAAGTACTGGCCTTGTGCCTATACTAGAAATCCTTATCATCGTCATCATCCCCATCATTATTATCATCATCATTTACATCGTCTTTATCATCACAATCATCGCCGACATCATCATTACTATCTCCCTCATCTCCATCATCTTCATCATCATCATCCCCATCATCATCATCATCACTATTATCGTCGTCGTCGTCGTCGTCGTCGTCGTCGTCGTCGTCGTCGTCGTCATCATCATCATCATCATCATCATCCTCACAATCATCATCATTATTATCATCGCCATCGACTTTATCATCACAATCATCACCGACAACATCTCCATCGTCTTATATCGTCACCACCATTATCATTATCCTCCTCGTCGTCATCATCACCATCATCATCACTAACTTCACCATCATCTTCATCGCTAACATCATCGTACTCATGTTCATCGCCATCATCATCGTCATTGACGTCCTGCTCAACCACCATCATCATCATGATCTACATCATCATAAACTCTATCAAAACCATCATAAACACCATCATCATTATCACCATCATCATCATCATAATAGCCAACACCATACCTTCATCATCACTAACATCATCATCATAACCAACACCATCACCATCATCATCACTACCATCATCAGCCAACTAACATACCTGCTGCCACAAGTTGCCGCCATTTCAACTTCCGATATATCACACCACAATCCATACCACCACCGCCTATACCACCCTCAGCAACACCACTATCCATACCACCCCTCATACCGCCACCACCCACAGTCTCCATACCACCACCACCACCACTCACACTATCCATACTACCACCAACACTATCCATACCACCACCACAACCACCACTATCCATACTACCACCAACACTATCCATACCACCACCACCACCACAACCACCACTATCCATACCACCACCACCACTATCCATACTACCACCACCACCACCACCATCAACACTATCCATACTACCACCAACACTATCCATACCACCACCACCTCCACTATCCATACCACCACCACCAGTATCCATACTACCACCCACACTATCATTACCTAATTATCACAGTAGATAATCTTAATACAAAATATCAGGATATATAGCTGCCATGATAAACATGATGGAGATTATGTATAATATAATGTCAGATAATATATATATATATATACACACACACATACAGGTATATATATATAGAAATTAATATATATACACACACACATACAGGTATATATATATAGAAATTAATATATATATATATAGAGAGAGAGAGGGAGAGAGAGAGAGAGAGAGGGGGAGGGGGCCTTGTGGTAGAAAAAGGGTGAGAAAAGAAATTGTATATTATTACTGTGAAAAGTACGATACCATACAGATTATATATACATCATATCATCATCCCCCCCCCCCTTACGATGGTGATGATGATGGTAGGGATGAGAAAGAAGTGGATGATAACATCAGCAACAACAACAACAACAACAACAATAATGGTAATAATAATGATAACAAAAAATAATCTTGTCTATCTCTATTGACATCAGCCTCTCCTCTTTTTATGGGATCTAGATATGAAAAAATTGTAATCATTCCTTAATGATACACACACACACACACACACGTGTATATATGTATATATATATATATATATATGTAAATATACACATATATATACATATATGTATATACATATATGTATACATATATATATATATATATATATATACATATATATAATATATATATATGTGTGTGGATATATATATATATATATTACCAGGTTCAACATGGTGCCTCGTTCAAATGAAATTTAACTGTGATTGTGATAAAGATGATGAAAATAGTGTTTGGTTTGAAGGGAGACTGATGAAAGTTGTGTAAAGACATACAGAAAAACAAGGCCAATAACACACACACGCAAATATATATATATATATATATATATATATATATATATATATATGTGTGTGTGTGTGTGTGTGTACTGACCTAAGGGAAATATAAATAAATAAATATATACACAAGTACAGCAACAACAAAGACACATAAACACAAACTAAACAGTGAGTGTGCCTTATTATTATTTCTGGCAATATAATAACAATATGACCCTCCCCAAATATAACAATATATATTTATATATATTTATATTTATATATATATATATATGGTGGTTAATGGCTTCTTAACCATCGTCTCAGTTTGTATGACCTTTTTAACTTATGTTTATAGCTCTGGTATCTTCATATCCATGGAACGCTTGTCTACACATTACGGAAGTTGCGTTTCGCTAATTTCTGCCCGCCGAAATGCGATTCTCTCTAAATGTATATATATATATATATATATATATATATATATATATTATAAAACAACAGGAGGCTGGACTGGTGTAATTCCTTAAAGGTTTATTATATTTATTATATGAACATTTCAATGACCGGGTTCAGTATGAATCCGGTGACATCATCAGGTATTCGAAATTTAACAAAGGAATATAATCCATGGGGCTGAAAAGGCAGAGAGACAAGAAGGCGGCCACACATGTAGTAGTTTCTACATATATATATATATACTTGTTTCTACTTTAGGCACAAGGCCAGCAATTACCCAGTGCATTACTGGTACTTTATTTTATCGACCCCGTAAGGATGAAAGGCAAAGTCAACCTCGGCGGGATTTGAACTCAGATCGTAAAGGGACGTAACTATGCTTGAAAGCATGGCGTCCGACCCTCTACCGATAGTGCCAATCCACCGCCCATATATATATATATACTGACATACGTCAATACTCATCCTTTTCCATTTAGAGGGTTTTAAACCCCACTATCAGGCTAATTTTCTTTAGTCAAATTACGCCGAAAGCTTCTATTTCTAACTCAATTTCAAACTTCGTTCGTTGTCTTCAATACAAAACGCCTGCTTGGATATTTGTATAGATGATATTGAGAGTGAAATTTCTCTAAGAACAACATCGTATCCGTGTATGTATGAATTCGAAACTTCCGAGGAAGTCGTAGGGCGAAATATTGACATACAGCTTTTCTAGGATATATTTAAAGATGGAGGAGCGTATTCCCTCTCCAGGTCTGATTACAACAGATTTCTTCCAGAGAAGGATAGAGAGAGTGGGGGAATGGAAGTGAGAAAGATATATGGAGGAAGAATCGACCCCAGTACTGGACGAGTACTTTTTTATTGACCCCGAAGGATGAAATGCTAAGATGAGCTCGGAGGGATCTGAACTTAGAGAGAGAGTTGTAACGTATACATTCTATCTGACGTTCTAACAACTCAGCCTATTCGCCTTATTGAATGTTTTGTCGTATTCCGTTTCGTCTCTCTGCTCTCTGAATTCATATCCGCCGAGGTCAACTTTGTCTTTCATCCATTCAGGGTCGATAAAAAAGTACCAGTTCAGTACTGGGGTTGATCCTTTCTCTATATTTCTTTCTCCCTTCTATTTTATCACGTACACTCTCACTATATCTCTCTCTCTCTGTATATATATATATATAAACCCACACACACATATATACATATACATGTATGTGTGTATATGTGCTGTGTATATCTAAAAGGAGAAATAGATGGATGAGTGGATGTGGGTATATACGCATACATCAATGACATATACATACATGGAAACGACGGGGGAATATAGATATATATGTATGGATATAGATGGATGAATTTGTGTTTAGTTTAGGCGATGTTTCCTATATAGAGCATAGCAATCCAAATAAACCCATGTAGCGTCTGTATTTAGTAGGTTGGGAAACTAAACAACCTGAAGTATTTAACATACTAACACCTTGACAGATAATATAAAACATTGACCATCTATATTGGTTTTACTACACCTTCTCCGCCTCGTCGTCTTACTCTACAATACCCTTATTATGTTTTATGAACACACAAACACAAACACACATATATATATACACACACACATATATGTATGTATATTTATGTATGAATATATATTTTTATATGAATATATATGTATATACATATATATATGTGTGTGCGTGCGTGCGTGTGTGTGCGTGTGTGTATGTATGCGTATATATATATATATATACATATGTATATGTGTATGTATATCTATGTATATATGTATATCTATGTATATGTTTATATATCTATGTATGTATGTATATATATATATATATATATATATATATTCTAATAAAATAACAGGAGGCTGGACTTGTGTAAATCGTTGAAAGGTTTATTATACTATGATCATATATATATATATGTGTGTGTGTAAAAGTATGCATATATTTATACACATTCACACACACACACACACATATATATATATATATATATATATATATATATATATATATATAAAAACAAATAACGAAACGAATTGTTTATATATATATATATTATATACATACATATATATATGTGTGTGTGTAAAAGTATGCATATATTTATACACATTCACATTCACACACACACACACATATATATATATATATATATATATATATATATATATATATATATATATATATATATATATATATAAAAACAAATAACGAAACGAATTGTTTATATATATATATATTATATACATACATTTGAAATTGAAGAAAATCCTTGGAACAGTGAAATATGTTTGAAAACTGATAAGAAAACATCCAACAGGAGATTCATTCTAATCATTTTTCATATATATAATACAGTAGTAGAAGGTGTAAAATATAATTAGGGGCCGAAATAAAGTGGCCAGCAATGGCAACTAAGCATGTTTTCATGGGTACTCAGAGTTTTATGATGGTATCTATTTAATTATAATAACAATAATCTCGCATGCACCATGGACCTTCAATACAATCTGCATTAAAAAAGTAATATGCTTCCCTTTTGTTCATAAAAACTGAAGATTGATAGTACTTACGAGATTGATCGTATACCGACATAAGACTATAATTACTTGCAGTATTTGCATCTTGGATTGCATAAGGGTAGCCATAGAAATAATTATAATGAATAAACATCGTAAATACACACTACGAGTGTAGAGTGCTTTCTCCTGTTTACTCCTGTTTATACAAAAGCAAATTCTTCACTTAACACACACACACGCACACACATATATATATATGAGTGAGTGTATATATATATATATATATGAGAGAGAGGGGGAGGGAGATAACAGTAGAGAAGAAGAGAAAGCTGAAATGGTGCTAGGGTCATGTAACTCAATCCAGGGATTTTCTTTTCAAGAAATTAAGAAGAGGG
>OZ024759.1:26327620-26330120 GCA_964016885.1 Eledone cirrhosa | reverse complement strand
TTATTTTTACCCCTACACACACGCACCCCAGGCACATTCCCCCTACACATTCCCGCATATGATTCAGATACGGGCATATGTATAGTCACCTACTCTCAAGCACAAGTAACTTACAAGCAAAATAATACCCGAAAAATAACAACAACAACATCATCATCCACGACAACAACAACGACAACATGAACAAGTACGCACATTACATCAACAACTATAACCACGACACCAACAACAATATCAAGAACAACAACAACGATAACAACAACATCAAAAACAATATCAAGAAAAAACAACAACGACAACAACCACATCTAAAACATCATCAAAAACTAGGTTGATAACAAGAACAACAGTGATAACAACAACGACATCAACAAGAACTCGACATAAAAACAACAACAACAGCAACAACAAAACAACGACACTATACATATTTCAACTAATTTACTTCAAAATGATGTTGAAATTTATCCAAGAATGGTGATTCACTGAGAAATATTAGACCCAAGCCATTTACAAGTGTCTTCGTGTTAAACTTCATAAAAATGTGTCAAATACCTAATTAAAAATATTTGAAATGTAATCTTCCCAACAATAACTGGATATTTTAAACAAAAACTAACATCACTGAACCTGAACTAAAATGTTTCTTCTGCAACATTTTTTAAATGTTGGGAGAGGAATAGTCTTTGTTGTAACTTTACTCGATAACGTGCGTAGCTCAGAGAGTCACTCCAGGTAGAGCCACTACCTCTCCGAATTGAGAGATCACAGCTCCGATACTGTGGACATGTAGTTAGAATGTCTGAGGAAAGAATCGATGGAGAGTTGCTCCAGGTAGAGCAGCTACATCTCCGAATTGAGAGATCACAGCTCCGATACTATGGACATGTCGTTAGAATGTCTCAGGAAAGAATCGATGGAGTGTTGCTCCAGGTAGAGCCGCTACATCTCCGAATTAAGAGATCACAGCTCCGATACTGTGGACATGTGGTTAGAATGTCTCAGGAAAGAATCGCTGGACAGATTTTACAGACAAAACCATCCAAGAGACTCAGGGATAGACTTCAAGCAAGATAGTTAGATAACATCCATGAGCTTGGCTGGTCTTGCTTGGGGATCCAGCCGGATCAGTTGGAGATGGTTGCTTCTGACAGGGCCAACTGGAAGGAGTGTTTGAGGACTCTGGCCCCACGACCCTCTCAGGAATAAGTGGGAGAAGAAGAAGAAACAATAAAGGGATGTATGTCTTATGCCTGAGTCGTTAGAACGTTGGATAGAATGATTTGCGGTATTCATTCCTGCTTTCTGAGTTCAAATCTCACCGAGGTCAACTTTGTATTTCATCCTTTCGAGGTCGATAAAAAAGTAACAGTCTATATCTGTTTCCCATTTTCCTCACTCTCTCTTACTTTCTGTCTTTCTCTGAAAGAAATCTGCTGTACTCAGGCCTGGAGAGGGATGGGCTTCGTCAAGTTTAACATGTCCAAGAATGGTCGTATGTCTATACGGTTCCCTACGACTCAGAAGTTACAAGACCACACACACACACACACACATATATATATATATATATATATATATATATATATATATATATGGGATAACAAGTTAAAATTTAAGGTAATCCAGTCAGAGGTTGTGAGTAGACTCGCCTGATCAATGAAACAATTGTTAATACTGTAAATAAAACCCTTTTTGTACAGCCGACCATGTTTTTCTTCACTCTTTCACTATATATATAAATATATATATATAGGGGTGAGTATAAAGTGTATCGATGGGAGATAAAACGAACAGAGATAACGTGTAGGGTTTGAGACAGTTGGGCACGTGGAAAAGTAATTCCCTCCACATGAATCCCTATCCGGAATGAGGAGGAGGAAGAGAAGGAAGTTGAGCTGGTAGAGGGAATGAGGTGGCACGTGCGGCTGAAATGGGAGGGAGGGAGATTTGAAGAAATAAGTTGGAGGGGGAGAGAAATAGGTTGGAGGGGAAGGAGTTGACAGCTTGAAAGACCGGAGGGACAGAGCAATGGATATATATATATACATTTATATATTCATTGCTCTGTCCCATATTTATATGTATATATATATATATATATATATATATAAATATATATCCATTGCTCTGTCCCATATTTATATATATATATATATATATATATATATATATATATATATATATATATATATATATTTCTAGGGCGGGTAATATTCCCGAGATTTTTTCTAGGGCGGGTAATATTCCCGAGATTTTTTCTATCGCGGGTAAAATTCTCGAAATTTTTTCTAGGGTGGGTAATATTCCCGAGATATTTTCTAGGGCGGGTAAAATTCCCATGATTTTTTCTAGGGCGGGTAATATTCCCGAGATTTTTTCTGGGGCGGGTAAAATATATATATATGTGAGAGAGAGAGAGAGAAGAGAGAGAGAGAGAAGGGCGTGAGGAGATAAGGTGTGAGTGTCAACATATGTTCGGATGGGGGTGTGGCGGTAG
>OZ024759.1:26310120-26320120 GCA_964016885.1 Eledone cirrhosa | reverse complement strand
TACATCTACGATAAGGCACGATGTTTCTTCCTTGTCAAAAACCACCAGGTTAGGCCTATTGTGTTCTAAATACTTGTCTGTCTGTCTATCCTAAAATCCCATAGCACCTTCACTAGATCGTTTTCTATCACCGACTCTGGCTTATGCTCATACCACATTATTATTATTATCATTATATAAATTATATAAATTGCTGGCCATGTGCCAAAAGTAGACATTATTATTATTATTATTACATTTTCTTTTTTTTGCTCTTTCAATTTGTTTTCTTTTCGTCGGTTCCGTCTATAATTTAATCTCTGAATCTTTCGTCTATAAAAAGTTGGCGGAAATGAGAGTCAAATGAAATAGAGAACAACAAAACTGAAATAAAAACAGATATTATCTCTTCTAGCTAAAATAAAGTAAAATTTAAAGATAAGATGGCCGACCAATCAATCTTAAACTAAATTCTTATCCAGATATTTGGATGAGGCTTGTTTCCTATAAAATATTTCATATTTTGGATTACAGAAGCTAGAGTTTTTGGCATTATCTTAAATGTTCCTTAATAATTAGACACACTCACACACACACATATATATATATATATATATATATATATATATATATATATATATATATATATATATATATATATGACCGTGTGCATACTTACATACATATGTATATATACATATGTATATATGTATATATATATATATACATACATTATAGATATACATATATACGTATACATATATATATGTATGTATCATATATATACATATATATATATGTATACGTATATATGTATATCTATAATGTATACATATTTATACAAACATTTGTATATATTTAAAAATATACATATATTTGTATACATATATATATGTATACATATATTTGTATATACACACACACATATATATATATATGCGTGTATAGTACCAGTCACACACTGGGGACGATTTAATCGACCTGCCCTATCCGCCAAAATTGCTGGCCTTGTGCCTAAATCTGAAACCATTATTAATTGGAAGCTCTGTCGTAATTGTCAGTCCCAGCTGGTGTCTAACATCTCAGTAACGACGTCTCTAGAACATTACAATATAATCAGATAGAATGTCTACAGTCGGACACGTTAACTGGCTTACAATGCACGAACATGGAGACAATATTAGCTTCCTATATTATACAGACAACAACACATACGTATATATATATATCAATCTCTCTCTCCTTATCTATATATCTATCTATCAATCAATCTCTCTCTCTCTCTCTCTAGTAATATCTCTCTCTCCCTCACTAGCAATCCCTTTCTCTCTCTCTCTCTCTCTCTGTATATATATATATATATATATATATATATATATATATATATATTGTTATACTTTGGGAGGGTCATGTTGCCAATAATTCAGAAACGATATATATATATATATATATATATATATATATATATATATATATATATATATATAGGCGACGAAGATACTTCGTCTTACTCTCATTCATTCTCAGCCCCACACCATCGACACAGTCTCCACTTCCTGCATCAAATCCTCTGCCACCTTCACTGTGTTTCTCAAGTGTGATATTTCTTCAGCAACTGATATATTTTTAGTCTTTACTCTCCTGCTCTGAGCCGGTGCTATATTAAAGCCCGAGTTCTGGTGTTTCTCCGGGGCAAGGCGTATACCTTTTCCACTGCGACAAGGAAAAGGTAGGGAGCCAATGTATCTCCCTAGTGCAGTATCTAAAAGAACTCCGTTATCCTGTCAGGTGTAATGACTTCGGCTCTTGTCTTATGTGTAGAGCAGTGTTATCAATTCCACTACCTTCGTTGGGATTTCAGGAGCCTGCAAGATCATCAGGCAGTCTCGGTCCATAGAATAAAAGGCCTTCCTGATCAATGAAAACTATGACAGTAGGAAGCTTCTTTGCTCTAACTCCTAACATTTTCCTCAGCATCAAGATGCGACTGTTGGTTGATCTTTCCTTTCTGAAGCCGTCCTGGTTGTCCCTGAGCTTCTTCTCCATTTCGGGTTGGATCCTGTTAAGAATCATCTATTGATCTTCTTCTTGGCTCTCTGAGCTCTTCTCAGGTGAAGGGTCCTGTTTCAATAGCTAGTTCCTTAAACAGCCGCCTGATCTACCTAGTGTTCTGGGCTGTGGAAGGTGGCTCTCGTTGTAGGGTCTTAAATGGGTCCAGTCAGTTCCGCTTCCGATCCTCGGGTCCAGTTACCCGAATATCACTGCACATGTATATATATACATATATATATATATATAGGTACAACACTGGAAGGTAATATCCTTAGGAGTAGAGCACTCGGTCCATATGCCGAGTTAGGTAGATGTGGTAACATAACAGTTAGTTCACCATAACGAGAACAATTGTTGTTTCACCTTAGCGTATCCTCAATTCGTACTGACCAGTATATAAATAAACATATATATATAAACATTATATATATATATATATATATATATATATATATATATATATAAATGTATATATACATATATGTATATATATATGCACATGTATACATATATATATATATATGCACATGTATATGTACATATATGTATATATATATGCACATGAATATATACATAGATGTGTATATATATATATATATATATATATATATATGTACATGTATATATACATATATGTATATATATATATATATATATATATATATATATATATGCACATGTATATATACGTATATGTATATATACATACATATATATATATAAATAAATATATATATACATATATATATATATATAAATATATATATACATATATATATATATATAAATATATATATACATATATAAATATATATATACATATATATATATATATAAATATATATAGATATAGATATATACATATATATATATATATACATATATATATATACATATAGAGATCCATATATATACATGTATATATACACATATATATATACATATACATAAATATATATACATCTATCTATCCTTCAATATAGCTATATATTTGCTGTTGTGTGTGTGAGTGTGTGTGTGTGTGTGTGTGCTTCTGTGGTGCACATACATATATATATATATATATATATATCCCTCTTTCTCTCCCTCTCTAGATATATGTATGTATGATGTGAATGTATAACTTGTTTTTGTTTTTCACTAATTTATTTTTTACCTGATTTAAATCGAAAATTCTCCCTTATGCAAAATGATGACTGAATTCTGTCATAGTTCTTGACAAGCTCTTATCTACTTGATGGCGGATGAGGAGGGTTACAGAAGGGAACAGGATGGGGCAGAGGTAGAAGATGATGAGGAGAAAAACAGAGGGGCACAGGGAATAAAGAAGATCAGGAACGTGAACGATGAGAAAGCATGAAAGAAGAGAGTGAAGCCTGGGAGTAGTAGTGGTAGGAGTTGTGGGAAGGGGTAGAGAAAAAGTTGTGGTGGTTTGTCTTTTTCGTTGGTATTCTCACTCATTCTTATATATCTATATATATATATATATATATATATATATATATATATATATATATATATATATATATGTCTATGTATTTATATAAAGACCTCAAAAGAGTTAAGAACTTTCCCCCCATATGACTATAACGGGGTCGTTGTTCCTGTTTAGTTGAACTAGGAGAAGGTAATACTGGAATTGAGGTAACTACATACATGCATAATTGCACAAACGTAAATATATATATATATATATATATATATATATATATATATATCTTTCTCTCTCTCTATATATATATATGTATGTATGTGTGTGTCTATAGTTAAATGATCCTTATATCTTCACATACGAGATATGTCATTCTAGGATTTGTACATGCAAGTGAG
Source organism: Eledone cirrhosa (assembly GCA_964016885.1). Lineage (NCBI taxonomy): Eukaryota > Metazoa > Mollusca > Cephalopoda > Octopoda > Eledonidae > Eledone > Eledone cirrhosa. The sequence goes on along the minus strand of OZ024759.1, from coordinate 26,316,259 downwards.
TGTGCACTATGCTTCATGCATGCATGACGTGTATGTATGTATGTATGTATGTATGTATGTATGTATGTATGTATACATATATATCTGTGATTGTGTCTGTGTGAAGGTAAGAATACATGTATGCAGATTGGCGTCACGTTTCAGAATTTGAATTCCTTCAAGTATAAAATATATATATATATATATATATATATGTATATATATATATATATATGTATATATATGTATGCCTGTATACATTGAGACAAATTGCCGTCTCGATGAAGGATTCCACAATGGTTATATATATTTATATACATTAAATATATATACATACATATGTACACATATACATAAATATATATACATAAATATACAATTATATATATTCACATATACAGACATATACATATGTATATATATATATATGTATACACATATATATATACATATGTATATATATATGTATACACATATATATATACATACATATATACATGTATATATACATACATATATACATGTATATATACATACATATATATATACATATATACATACATATATATATACATGTATATATACATGTGTATATACATACATATATATACATGTATATATTTACATGTATATATACATACATATATATACATGTATATACATATATATATATATATGTATATATATATATATATACATATATATACATATATATACATATATATATACATGTATATATATACATATATATACATTTATATACATACATATATACATACATTTATATATACATACATATATACATACACGCATACACATACATACAGATACATACACATCTTTCTCTCTCTCTATATATATATATATATATTTATATATATATATATGTGTGTGTGTATCCTCTATATCTGAAGTTTTATTGTCCTCATTCTAGTAAATATTTCAACTTGTCAAACATGGAATCAAAACAATCAAATTCATTGCAAACATTTTACTAAAACGATGATGGGGGGTTGCTCCAGCATGGCAGTGGCACCACCGGGGGGCTTAAAACAAACTAAAGATCTCCAAAAATGAGCCATAGTTGAGATGATTAAGTAGATATATAAATAGTGAGGGGGGGGGGTAGGAAGTGATAGAGAGCGGGGGCAGGGGGAGATAAATACTGACATGAAGACTTGGATAGATGAATGCAGAAGTAAATAAATACTTTGATGCTGGAGTTTTCCGTGTGTGTGTATGTGTGTAGGGAGGGCTGGATAATATGTATGTGTGTGTATATATATATATATATATATATATATATATATATATATATATATATATATATATATATACGTATATAAATATACATATACGTATATAAATATACATATACGTATATAAATATATATACATATATAAATATATATACATATATAAATATATATACATATATAAATATATATACATATACGTATATAAATCTATATACATATACGTATATAAATCTATATACAATATGTATATAAATCTGTATACAATATGTATATAAATCTGTATACATATACGTATATAAATATATATACACATACGTATATAAATACATATAAATATATATATATATATGTTTATATATATATATATGAATATATATATATATATACGTGTATATATACATATATATATATATATATATATATATATATATATAAATATATGAATATATATATATATATACGTGTATATATACATATATATATATATATATATATATATATATAAATATATATATATATACGTGTGTATATATATATATATATATAAATATATATATATATATAAATATATATATATATACGTGTGTATATATATATATATATATATATACGTGTATATATATATATATATATATATATATATATATATATATATATATATACGTGTATATATATATATATATATATATATATATATATACGTGTATATATATATATATATATATATATATATATATATATACGTGTATATATATATATATATATATATATATATATATATATATATATATATATATATATATATATATATATACGTGTATATATATATATATATATATATATATATATATATACGTGTATATATATATATATATATATATATATATATATATATATATATATATACGTATATATATATATAAATATATACATATACGTATATATATATATGCCTCTCTGTTTTGTTGCCGTTCCATTTTTCACTATATATATATATATATATATATATATATATATATATATATATATATATATATATATACATATAAATATATATACCTATACGTATATATATATATATATAAATATATTTACATATAAATATAAATATATTTACATATACGTTTATATATATATTTATATATATATATACCTATACGTTTATATATATATATATAAATATATTTACATATACGTTTATATATATATTTATATACGTATATATATATATATATATATATATATATATATATATATACGTATATAAATATATATATATACACATACATATAATTATATATATACACATATATATATCTATATAGAAATATAACATATATATACACACACACACACACATATATAATATATATATATATATATATATATATATATATATATATATATATATACAGGCACTCAAACGCAGTCATGAAACTCAAATATATAAGCGCTCATAGTCTCAGACAAATAATAAAAAAACATTCTTGTGTTTGGAAGTTATTAAAAAACGTATATGCACAAATCAACATAGAGTTTTATATGGGTATGGTTATATACATGTTCATGTATGTGGTGTGTGTGTCTGTGTGTCAGTGTGTGTTTGTACGTGTGTTTCTTGGGAGTACAATCCGAAAAGGAAATATCCCAAAGATCAGTTGAAGCTAATGCATTAAATGGAAATATATGGATAGAAATATTATTATTAATACAACTAATAATAACAATGATTTCTACTATAGGCACAAGGCCAGCAATTTTGGGGAAGGGAAAGTCGATTAAATCGACCACAGTACGTTACTGGTACTATATTTTATCGAACCCAAGGCACAACGCCAGCAATTTTAAGGGGGATAGAAAGTCGATTAAATCGACCTTCAGCGCATTACTGGTACTTTATTTTATCGAGTCTGTAAGGGTGAAAGGCAAAGCTAACCTCGGCGGGATTTGAACTCAGAATATAAAGGACCGTAACTGTATGCTGTAAAGCATGTCCGACGCTCAAGCTACACAGCCAATCCAAATGTTAATAATTGTTTCTACTGTTGCACAAGGCTAGCAATTATCTCAATGTATTACTGGTACTTTATTTTATCGACTCCCGTTAGGAGGGGACAATACAAAAGGCAGGGACAGTAAGGTTTTTTTTACATAAATACCTGTAAATAATATAAATAACAATAACAAAATAATAAAAGTACAACAATAAAAATTCCCCACCCAGGGTCGATTCAAGTACCCCACCACCCGACGTTCACCCCTCCACTTTCATTTACGAGCGACTATCAGATGCGAAGATCTGATAATCGTCGAAAATGGGGGTTAGTGTGTCGGAAAACCTGGTCTCGCTGATGGCGGTCATATCCATATCTACTGCCCTGAGGTCGTTCAGCAAGCAGCTTTGCTTCCAGGTCGACCCCAGACCACAAACATTTATGTAACCTAGTATTAAGATAGCTATGTTAGTCGTCTGATTACGAGAGAACTTAAGGTTTACTTACCATTCAGGCGCTCTTGGAGGTCGGCTGGCTCAACCTCTATGTTTGGTGGGGTTTCTTTCAGGCACACCTTTAATAGTTTGCTTGTTGCTCTTATTTTCGGGGTTCCACGTCACGTGGAAAGCTCTCTTTAATGTTTTTGTATGTTCCCAGTGACATTCGTACCATCATTAAGTTCTAGGGTACTTTGAGTGTGCTGATACTGAATATATCTCCCCACCCTTAATGTTTTTGTTTCCCTCCACTATCATGTATCCGAAGAGCCACAAAACATATAGTCCTGTTGGAATCTTGGGAATGCGGACTAACTGTTCTTTTTCCTATGTAGGAGGGTTACATTATAACCTTGTTGGTTTTTCAAGGGGTCGTTGCGTGCTTCAAAGCGAGGGCTTCTGACTTAAACAGCACCGAGATAATGCCGTACTTTCTGCCCTTCGCTATTTATTCAGTATCGTCGCTGATGCACCTCAGTGCAGCCTCAACGTATCGTTGCGGAGTTGTTGGTAGCTATTTGTGTCTCAGATGAGATGCATCTAAAGACCAGTTCTCTCCACCGCTTCTATGGCTTCTGCCAGAAGAAATAAGTTGGCCCAGGTTTGTTCCTGTATGATGAGCTTCTATGCCTGAGTCAACTTTTTTTTCCTTGTCAGTCTGGTCCATGCTAAAGCATGTCCTTTTCTCCTTGTCGTTGATGTTGTTGTAAATTATTCTTGTTGGTGTAGTTACTGTTGCAGTTGGTGCTATCTTGGTGGTGTTGCTGTTGTTTCTTTGTAACTGTTTCAGCTGTAGGAATTCATATTCTCGTTAATGGTGTTGTTAATTTCGTTGTTGTTTTTGTTGTCATTGTTTCCGTTGTCTGTGTTTTGATTGTCGTTGTTGCATCTGTTTTCGTTTTTATTTTTTTTTTAAAGTAGTGTTGCATCGTTGTTCATGTGGTGGTGTTGCTAAATTTGTTGTTGCATTTTGGGTCTGTAATAAATATTTTTTTTACTTGTGTTTGCAATGGTGTTCGTGTTATTGCCATATCCCTCCTCTCAATGTTTAAGCATCTGTCAGACTTTAAGTTGGGGGGGGGGGGGGGTCAGCCACGTTTTGTTTATTTCGAGAAAAATTTTTTTCTTTTGAAAAATAGTTAAACTATTTGGGCCAAAAGGTCAAAATATTATACAAAGCTCCTCTTCACAGGGCAAAGATGGAAGTCTTACGACATTTTCAAAAAATATAACAATCAACGAAAATGAAAATAAAACCGAAAATTTACCACTTTGCAGAACTCAAACAAACACGTCTTCATTGTCTGACAGCCAATAATAATAATTGCTTCTACTTTTGGCACAAGGCCAGCAATTATTCCAGTGTATTACTGGTACTTTAATTTATCGACCCCGTAAGGATGAAAGCAAAGTTAATAATAATGGTTTCAACTTTAGGCTCAAGGCCAGCAATTTGAAGAACAAAATGTATCTCATGTCAACTTGATTGTACCTGCATCACTCCTTCTAATCATCTAAGCGGCCACGTACACAGTTTCCATACCAAGTCACTTCATTTCACATTTACCATCTTGAGACATCTTTCTATATATGGTACATCCATACGTGTCTTAGCTGTAAAAATCGTAAAAATATTATTTTTATTTTTTTTTTACATATTTAAAAGGAAATAGTTATAAAGTTGGTTCATTTCCAAATAAAATAAGATAAAATAAAATAAAATATATAAAATAAAAGAAAATGAAATTAAATAAAAAAAATAAATGCTAAATAAAAATATAACCATAATTGACGAAACATTGAATCGAAATGTCTATGTCTTCCGTTGGAGACAGAAATTGGTTCTAATGTTTTAGTGTGCCAAAAGAAACATTTCCTGATCTTCCACTCACTACCAGGATTCGGCGACTCATATATAATAATTTTATATATTTATATATCTGTAGGTAATATATATATATATATATATATATATATATATATATATATATATATATATATATATATATATATATATATATATATATATATATTTGCCTAGTAAAATGAAATGTTATCTTTCGGGGAGATAAGGATAATGACATCCCACTAAGAATTAATGTGTTCGCTTTTGATGTAGACAAGTTGGATGCAGGAATAATTGAAAATTTACGCACTATAAAATTCATCTTTCTTTATCTATAATCTACATTAAATTTCTATAGGTCTGGCCTCTGATCGCCATCATGCCTTCACCTATAAACCTCTCTCTTTCTCTCACATACGTATATATATATATATATATATATTCATCTATACATGTAGATATATGAATTATATATATATATATATATATTCATCTATACATGTATATATATGCATTACATATATATATATATATATATTCATCTATACATGTAGATATATGAAT
>OZ024759.1:26302620-26305120 GCA_964016885.1 Eledone cirrhosa | reverse complement strand
ATATATATATATATGCATATATATATATATGCATATATATATGCATATATATATATATATGCATATATATATATATATATATATATATGCATATATATCTATATATATATATCTATATATATATATGCATATATATCTATATATATATATGCATATATATCTATATATATATGCATATATATATATGCATATATATATATGCATATATATATATATATATATATATATATATATATTGCACCAAAAAAATTAAAACGTCGGCGTGAAGGAGATTATGAATTTATTTGCTTTGACACATGTTTCTGTGTCTACTATATGTTGTCTACATATGCTGACTACAATATATATTGTTCAACCATATGCAATACTTGATTATGTATTACACTTCATCAGAAAGCCTATAGTAGTGGTATTTTAAACTGTTCACTACGGAGTAGAATTCAGTAATGAGATTTTCGTTTAAGGAAATATAAATAAGTTAAAAATAGCATGAAATACATATGTATATATATATATATATATATATATATATATATATATATATATATATATATATATATATAGTAATAATAATAAATGTGCAGACTAAAATCCAAAGAGGGCTCGATAAGGATAAATTCATATCAAATATATAAGAACCCTGGAGCAAATATGTATATATATGTACGTATACATACATATATATATATATTTATGTATATGTATGTCGTATGGTTGTTAGGATGCGTCCATAGGCGGTAGGCCTATGTATATGTACATATATATATGTACATATACGTATACATATGTACATATGTATGTATATATATATACATATACATACATATATATATAAATGTGCGTGTGTGTGTGTGTGTGCAGCTGACGTCATTCGACATGAATTAATTAGTTTGCCCGACTGTCGGAGTAATTTTCACTGTGCTGGTGTCTACAAAATGTCCTCAACAACCTTTCATACATATATATAAATACATATGTACACATACACACACACATAGAGAGAGAGAGAGAGAGAGAGAGAGAGAGGAGAGAGAGAGAGAGAGAGAGAGATACATATATATGAGTGTGTAAATTTATATATATATATATGTGTGTGTGTGTGTGTGTGTGTAAATGTATGTATATATTTTCGTGAGTTTCTATATATATGCGTGAGTGTGTGTATATTTCCTTCCGTGTATATTTTTGTTTCATTACCCTGCATCAAGATAAGAAATAGGAATCGAGATGCATGTCCCGTCTTCCTGTGAGACTCAGAGACAACAGTAAAACTGTTGTAATTGGTTGTGCAGTGTATATATGTATATATATATTTGTGTGGGTGTGTATATATATAAATATACAATTTTTTAAATATCATTGAATTTTTATTCCAGTTAACTGTTGAGTGCTCTAAATCAGTTATAAACATTTATATTTATCGGACTTCCAACAAATTAAATACCCCTTCTACTTATATATAAATATATATATTTGTGTGTATGTATATATATATACACACACATATATATATATATATATATTTGTGTGTGTGTATGTATATATATATTTGTGCGTATGTATGTATATATATATATATATTTGTGCCGAGGTTAGCTTTGCCTTTCATCCTTATGAGGTCGATAAAAAATAAAGTACCAGTAATGTACTGGGTAATGCTGGCCTTGTGCCAAAAATAGAAACAATTATATTTGAACCCATTCATCATTGTAAATATTGTTATTGTTGTTTGGCTAGCCAATGTCGTCTCTTATCCAGTAATCAGGTCCCACAAATATCTTACATTGCTATACTTACACTACACATTCGTCTAACACAGTGGTTCCCAAAGTGGGTTCCACTGATCTCATTGATTTCGCAATGGAATGTCCAGGGCTCCGTTAAAAAAAGTTAGAGGAGTATATTCATATTACGACCATATAACAGTGATAGACTTAGGGGTTTCCCCAAAAGTTTCTGATCCCAAAAGGATTCCGCGCTTGAAAAATTGTGGGAAACCCTGGTCTAACATATGGTAATAGTGCACACACCAACATGCAAGGGTTTATAACATGAAACACTTGTCAGTCTGGACCTTTTGTAACCTCTTTACTACATTCTACACTGGACAAATTTAATGTATAATCAAAGTTGCTCCTAGCGTGACAATCCCATCAATTGTTCAATTTGGACTGCATTACGTGTATATATGGTTTTTATATATATATATATTTATTTATATCTGTATTTTTAACCGCTGGTCATTCAATGATAAACATTGATTGCCAAATAAATTAACTATGGAGTTATAAAAGATACAAAAGCGAAAACCAACCCAACCAAACAGTGCGTGTGTTTTGTTATTATTTTTGTCAAGATTATAACAATATGACCCTCACCAAGTATAACAATGTATATATATATATATATATATATATATATATATAAATATATATATTTAATATAGAAATGGCTTCTACAGGACTAGAACAGTTTCATTCGAAGGAAATCATCAGAAAGT
>OZ024759.1:26282620-26297620 GCA_964016885.1 Eledone cirrhosa | reverse complement strand
AGAACATGTTATGAAACGTTTGTACGAGAACGTACAGCAGCATTGAGATCAAAATCCCTGCATATGATCTTTAGTTATGTACTTTTTCCACGAACATTTTGAAGCCCCCTCGTATGTGTTGTTCTGGTACAACGAAGATTGTGTTCGATAGTGTAGCATATTTGTTTTATGTGTATGGCTATATCCAACTACCGGTGTACACCTAATTAATCTCTCACTTTTCGTGTCCAACTTCCGGTGAAGCCTGACTAATGTCTCACCCTTCATGTCCAATCTTTTTTTCAATTTACAGATAAATTCGTATTTTCTATTATGTTTACAGCCCTACTTATTAGATATATTTATATCTTTATACACGTTTGTGCAGTCTTGGTTACTCACTCTATTTATACAGATAAAACTTTATGATATATTTCGGCTGCTATCGGACTTCTTACTACAAACACACACACACATATATATATATATATATATATACATACATACAAACATATATATAAAGACACACATATATAGACACATACACATACATATATATATATACACACACACATTTACATATACACACACACACATATATATACACACACATATATATAATATATATATATATGAGAAATACATATATATACATAAAACATCTATATCACACACACACGCTTATACACAACACACAACCGTAACTAAATATCGCATGATATTTAGTCATTTTGTACGTCTCTTTACCGTTTTCGACCATCCACCACCCTGAATGTTAATACAACATTTAAAATAATAATAATATTATCGATGATGATGATGATAGAAACAAGAAGAACAACAACAACAACATACCGTCACTAAAATCAGAAGAATGTCTTTGTATCTCTCAAAGACATCGTAATTGATTTAATAAAGTTTGTTTCTTTATTATTTCTTCCTTTCTTCCTTCCTTCCTTCCTTTTTATCGACGCCTCCTCCACCACCGTCGCCACCACCACCTTCTCCTTCTTGGATGTTCTTTAAATATTTGCCTAAGCACATAGATGAAACTATCCCCTTGATGTGTAGGAGGAGGGTGATGGTGAAGACGAAGGGGGTGATATTGGTGTAAAGTACTCGTTTCAACAGGAGCATTCATTTCTGTAGGAATGTATCAACACCACCATCACCAATACCATGAACGCTACCAATAACACCACCACCACCAAGTTACTACTACGTCACCAACGCCAACAACAACACTGTCAAGACATTACTACATCACCAACACCACCGCCACTATCAAAATACTACCACTGCCAACACTACCACCACCAACACCACCAAAATTCTACCACACTGGCGACACCAACACCATCATCAAAATACTACCACACTACCAACACCACCACCATCAAAATACTACCACACTACCAACACCACCGCCATCAAAATTCTACCACACTGCCAACACCACCACCACCATCATAATTCTACCACACTGCCAACACCACCACCATCAACATTCTACCACACTGCCAACACCAACAACACCACCATCAAAATACTACCACACTGCCAACACCAACACCACCGCCATCAAAATTCTACCACACTGCCAACACCAACAACACCACCATCAAAATACTACCACACTACCAACACCAACACCATCAAAATACTACCACACTGCCAACACCAACACCACCATCATCAAAATTCTACCACACTGCCAACACCAACACCACCACCCTGCCAACACCAACACCACCACCATCAACATTCTACCACACTGCCAACACCAACAACACCACCATCAAAATACTACCACACTGCCAACACCAACACCACCACCATCAAAATTCTACCACACTGGCGACACCAACACCATCATCAAAATACTACCACACTACCAACACCAACACCATCAAAATACTACCACACTGCCAACACCAACACCATCAAAATTCTACCACACTGCCAACACCAACACCACCACCATCAAAATTCTACCACACTACCAACACCATCAAAATTCTACCACATTGCCAACACCACCACCATCAAAATACTACCACACTGCCAACACCACCATCAAAATAAGACCATACCACCATCACCATCAAAATACTACTACATCGCCAATACCACTACCGTCAACAACAGTAGCAACTCCAATACCACCAGAATACCACCATCAAAATATTACTACACCACCAACATCAACACTTCCAACTACCATCAACATCAGTCTAACACCATCTATCACCACTACACCAACACCATAACAACGACATCATATCACCACAATCACCAGCACCACAACAAAATCATACTACTATCATCACCACCACAACTACTATCACCACCATAACAACGACATCATACCACCACAATCACCATAACAACGACATCACCACCACCATAACAATACCAACATCTAAATACTAACCCCAGTACCGCCAATCGTTACAACGGAATCCAACCGCCCAAACAAACAAACCCCACCACTTCACACCCTACCTCACCTCCAATCCAACCACATCACATGGCCCTATCTTACACCCCCACTCCACAACTGAACGGCACCGCCCTCCACTACCCCTCCACCCGGCATCCCCCACCCTCCAATCCAAACCCCAACCCCACCTCACTCTAATATTAACTAATGACAATGATATGAAACATGTAACAGTATGTCAGAACAGAAAGATGACGTGAATGTTGAAGATGCAGTGAGACGTAAAGCCAAGACAAACATGATGAAATAAGTAAAAACATTTACTAAAGACAGAAAGATCAGAGTAAAGTATTCTGTTCTGAAGAATGGGATGCGCCATTGCAAATGTGAACAGTAATAATAAATGGTGTTTCTATGTGGGAGGCTAATTAGCTAATAAGCACCGAATTTATTTTGAATCAAGTGTGCTGTTGTTAATGGTAAAGCAGTGGTGGTGGTGGTGGTATATGGTGTGGTGTGGAGTGTTGTGGTGTGGGAGTTGGTGTGGAGACGTGGTGTTGTCTGGTGCTGATATTGGTGTAGTGTAGTAGTGTGGTAATTGTGGTGGAGTGTGGTGTGGAGTGTGTTGTGTTGTGGTAGTGTGTGGTGTGGTGTGATAGTGTGTGGTGTGGTGTGATAGTGTGTGGTGTGATGTGGTAGTGTGTGGTGTGGTAGTGTGTGCTGGTAGTGTGGAGTGTTGTGTTGTGGTAGTGTGAAGACGTGGTGTTGTGGTAGTGTAGTTGTAGTGGCATGGTTTGGTCTGTTGATGTAGTATGTCGTGTTGTAGTAGAGTGATGTGATGGCGTGGTGTGGGCTGTGTGGTGTGGTGGCGTGATGTGGGCTGTGTGGTGTAGCGTTTTGTGGTGTTAATGGGCACTAATATGTATTGACTCACGTTCAAACCAACAGATGCTAGACATAGCAGCCGAGTTACCTCAAACCACACCTTAACTTAAGACTCGATGGATAAAATAGACGTAGTTTTTATAGATGAAGAAAAAGATGGGATGGCCATTTCTGGAACGTCTTTGAGCATAATTCTGTACAACCGGCGTAGACTTAGAAGTAACCAACAACAATACCATCAGGCCAAGTTATAATAGCTACAACAACAATTACTGCAGCAACAGAAACAACAATAGCAGCAATAACTGCAACAACAACAATAGCAACACTGCCAATAACAGCAACACCACCATCAACATTAACGGTAGCAACAATAACAACAGTTCCAATAATAGCAACAACATCAACAACATAGACAACAGTAACATAGATCTATAATGCATAACATTCGCCATCATTAAGAAAAAACATAAATAGGTGTTCGTGCTGAATAGAGCGAAATTATTTTTATTAAGATGGCGGGCGCCAGTGTGTTGCGCTAAGTGAACCGAGTTGGCTTCACATCAGACAGAACGCTAATTGTTATTGGGAGAGGCATGAACATTCCAACATTCTCACTTCTTTCATTTCCTTCTTCGTTTATAAATTACAGACCTCACGCCTCGCTAAAGAAACACATTTTTTTTTCTTCTAGAACAAGTGATATGGTGATCTGATAATATGGTGATATGGTGCAAACATATTTTACCTTTGGGCTGTTCTAACATGGTATAAACAGCCACAGAAACGCCACTACCACCACTAACACTACCAATACCACTACCACCACCAACACAACCAATACCACTACCAACAACGCCATCATTAATAATAAGTTCATTAGCATCAGCATTAATTTCAACTTTTTTTTATTAAAAACTACATTGTTTCTTTCTAGGGACTATGTTGAAAAATAAACCTCTTTTCATCATTCCATGAGCGTATCTTGGTCAGCTTATGAACTTCACAGCCGACCCTCATATGTATATATGTAAGCCAAAGTTTTGTTTCGTGTATGTCACTATTTTATATATATATATATATATTTTTATCTGATGAAAGCATACCATAATTTGGTATCCTTGAAATCCGTATAATAAAAATATATATGATGATATAGTGATATTTTCCATGTATTACTGATAATAATAATAATAATATATATATATATATATATTCTACAAACAAGGTTTTTTTAAAGCTTTAGCGAAAACCAGTATATAGCTCATTCTATACACCAACTGGTATTGTACTACTATTTTTAATATAAGCACAAGGCCAGATTTTTTTTTTTGGGGGGGGGGGGGGTAAGGGATATAGACCGACACTTGCATGTTTCTCAGTATTTGACTGGTACATTTTTTTTATCTACACAAGAAAATGGAATATCAAAATTACCATCACTGTGATTCCGAATCAACACATAAAGAGGCAGAATTGAATATCTACACAGTAATTTACTTGGGTCTCTTTCAGTAAAAACATTTCACCACAATTTCCTCTGGGATTCTACCAACCCTAAACTGTCAACATCATTTCATCTAGGCCTCTACCAACACGAAACTGTCAACATCATTTCATCTAGGTCCCTATCAACACTAAAATATCATCCCCATTTATCAAGTTCCTTACCAACATTAAGATGTCACCATCATTTCATCTAGGTCCATACCAACACTAAACTATCACCATCATTTCATCTAGGTCACTACCAGCACTAAACTGTCAACGTCATTTCATCTTAGTCTCTACCAATATTAAGGGGTCACCATCATTTCATCTTAGTCTCTACCAACATTAAGGGGTCACCATCATTTCATCTTAGTCTCTACCAACATTAAGATGTCATCACCATTTCATCTAGGTCTTTACCAACACTACAATGCCACCACAATTTTATCCAGGTCCCTACCACACTAACAGTTCATCACAATTTTATCTAGCTCCCTACCAAACTAACAGTTCGTCACAATTTTATCTAGGTTCCTACCAAACTAACAGTTCATCACAATTTTATCTAGCTCCCTACCAAACTAACAGTTCGTCACAATTTTATCTAGGTACCTACTAAACTAACAGTTCACCACAATTGTATCTAGGTCCCTCCCAATCTAACAGTTCATCACAATTTTATCTAGGTCCCTCCCAAACTAACAGTTCATCACAATGTTATCCAGGTCCTTACCAAACTAACAATTTACCACAATTTTATCCAAGTCCCTAGCAACACTAGCAATTTCACCACTATTTTATCTAGGTCCCTACCAAACTAATAATTTCCCACAATTTTTTGACGAGGTAGTTTTAATGGTAGTGGTGTTGGTGATGGTGATGGTAGTTGTAATGGTGGTGGTAATGGTAGTTGTAATGGTGGTGGTGGTGGCAGTAGTGGTGGTGGTAATGGTAGTTGTAATGGTGGTGGTGGTGGTGGCAGTGGTGGTGGTGGTGGCAGTAGTGGTGGTGGTGGTGGTGGTAGTGGTGGTGGTGGTGGTAGTAGTGGTGGTGGTGGTAGTAGTGGTGGTGGTGGTAGTAGTGGTGGTGGTCGTGGTGGCAGTAGTGGTGGTGGTGGCAGTAGTGGTGGTGGTGGTGGCAGTAGTGGTGGTTGTCGTGGTGGCAGTAGTGGTGATGATGATGATGGTGATGGGAATGATGATGGTGATGATGATGATGATGCCATTGCGGTTGACCTCGCTGCTCCTACTGCTGATGCAGCTGCTGTTTTTGTTGTTGCTGCTGTTGGCGTCGCTACTGCTGCTGCTGGTGTTGCTGCTGCAGTTGATGCTGCTGCTGATGTTACTGCTGTTGACGTTGCTGGTGCTGCAGTTGTTGATGATGTTGATGATGCTGATGCCACTGCTGTTGAAGCTGATGCTGGTGGACATGCTGCTGATTCTGATGCAGCTGCCGTTGCTGCTGCTGCTGTTTTTGTTTCTGCTGTTGCTGATGATGATGATGCCACTGCTATTGACGTCGCTACTGCTGCTTAGGAGGATGATGATAATGATGTTTATGATGATGATGATGATGGTACCACTCTGCTGCTGCTGCTGCTGATAATGATGTTCATGATGATGATGATACCACTGCTGCTGACACTGCTGCTGATAATGATGTTCATGATGATGATGATGATACCACTGCTGCTGGCACTGCTGCTGCTGACAATGCTGCTGCTGAGAATGATGTTAATGATGATGATGATGATGATGATACCACTGCTGCTGGCACTGCTCATACCACTGCTGTTGTTACTGCTGTTGCTGCTGATCATGATGATGATGTCACTGCTGTTGCTGTTTCTGTTGTTGCTGTTACTGAAGATGAACAAAATGGCCGCTGGTAATTTCGCTGGCAATGATGGCGACTAAGGTAAAGAAAATATGGCGGACATAAGGAGGAAGAAGTATTGATGGAAACCGGGAAAATGGAAGACATAGAGGTGGTGGAAGGATAGTGGTGGGGATGGTGGTTGTGGAAGGGGTGTGATGGCGGTGGAGGACGGGGACTGGTGCTCATGGCGGTGGAGGACGGGAACTGATGGTGGTGGCGGTGGAAGATGAGGACTGATGGCGGTGGTGATGGTGGTGGAAGACGGAGAACGGAGACTGATGGTGGCGGCGGCGGCGGAGGTGGTGGAGGACGGAGACTAATGGCGATGGAGGACGGGGACTGGAGGCGGTGTGGTGGTGGAAGACGGAGAACGGAGACTGATGGAGGTGGTGGTGGTGGTGGCGGAGGAGGACGTAGACTAATGGCGATGGAGGACGGGGACTGGTGGCGGTGGTAGAGGACGGGGACTGATGGTGACGGCGGCGGTGGTGCTCGGGGAGTGATGGTGGTGGCGGTGGTGGTGGAATTTTTCAATTATAAGTAATCTTATCAAATTCACTTACAAGGCAATTTAATGACATTAGTCGCTTCATTTTGTTGTGTGGCCTTATCTGAGTTGAGGGTCATACTGCTGTATTAAGCTGATTATAGTGGTTGTAGCTGTGTGGCTGTGTGGCTGTGTGTGGCTGTGTATGGTTGTGCGTGGTTGTGCGTGGTTGTGCGTGGTTGTGCGTGGTTGTGTGGATGTGGTTGTAGCTGTGTGGCTGTGTGGACGCATGTGGCTGTGTGGTTGTGTGTGGTTGTGTGGATATGGTTGTGGCTGTAGGCTGTGTGTGGCTGTGTGTGGTTGTGGTTGTAGCTGTGTGAGTGTGGATCTGTCCGTGTGTGGATGTGTGTGCGTGTGTGTGTATGGATGCGTGTGTATGTGTGTAGCTGTGTGGATGTTTGTGGCTGTGTGGATGTTTGTGGCTGTGTGGATGTTTGTGGCTGTGTGTATGGATGGGTGTGGCTGTGGTTCTGTCTGTGGCTGTGTGTGCGTGTGTGGATGTGTCTAACTGCGTGTGGCTGTGTGTGTAACTGTGTGTGATGGTGTGTAACTGTGGTTGTGTGTAACTGTGGTTGTGTGTACCTGTGTGTAGTTGTGTGTAACTGTGGTTGTGTGTACCTGTGTGTAGTTGTGTGTACCTGTGTGTAGTTGTGTGTGGCTGTGTGTATGACTGTATGTGTCTCAGTTGACGACGCTAGGAGTGGTGTTGTTGATGTGATGGACTTTGGGGTGGGGATTACGATGGACAGGGGAGACCTACCTACCCAGCAGGCATTGCCTTCATGACCATCCTTGATATTAGAGTGGTGAGGATGGAGATGGTAGCGGCCATGGTGGAAGTGGTAGTGGTGGTGGGGTTGTTGTTGGCGGTGGTGGCGATGTTAGTGATTATGGTGGAATTGATGGTGGTGGTTGTGGTTGTGGTGGAATTGATGTTGACGGTGGTGGTGGTCCTGATGATGGTGGTGTTTGCGGTGAGGTTGATGTTGACGGTGGTGGCGATGTTTGTGGTTGTGGTGGAATTGATGCTGGTGGTAGTGGTGGTGGTGTTGTTGTTGTTGGTTTTTGTGGTGGTGTTGTTGTTGGTGGTGGTGATGTGGTGGTGCTGCTTGTGGTGGCTGTGGTTGAGATCGGGAGAGAGATAGAGAGGGAGAATTAGAGAGGGAGAGATAGAGAAGGAGAGAGAATTCAGATGACGATAGGAAACGGAAGAGAGATGTGAAATGATGAAAGGAGAGAAAGATTGAGAGAGAAAGAGGAGATGGAGGGTGGGACATGTTAGAAAGAGAGAGAGAGAGAGAGAGAGAGAGAGAGAGAGAGAGAGAGAGAGGGTGGGAGAGAGAGAGGGACAGTTCGAAGAGAGAGAAGGGGAGAGAGATTAGGATTGCCATGAAAAGAAACAGAGGAAGATAAAGAAGGTAAAAGAATGAGAGATATGATATGGTCATCAGTAAGAGGGATAGTCCGAGGAATAAAGAGGAAGAGGGAGATAGAGAGACGCTTATAACAGACAATGAATTAGAGATGGGTGATTGGAGAGAGAGAGAGAGAGAGAGAGAGAGGGGGGAGGGGTAGAGGGGATAATAGATTAAGAAAGAGTAAATATGGGTGTAAGGAAGTGAAAAGAGAAAAATAAAAGAGTAATAAAGATAGATAGATAGATAGATAGGTAGGTAGGTCGATAGATGTGATTATACAATGGTGTCTTTAAATGGCAATTCCACACACACACACACATATATACATATATACATACATATGTGTTTTTGTTTGTCGTGTGTGTATATGTATATATATATATACACACACACACACACACATACTATATACATATATATATAAATCAGAATGGATGCAATAAAAACCAGTTAGACCGTTACTCACCGGAGTACTCGATACTTGGGATAGTCGAGTGGATTTTTTCATATATATATATATATATAGGCATATACCATATACATACGTACAGACATAAAATCCATGTACGTATGCATATATCTATACGAGTTTATATGTTGACGTACACATACATATACACACACAAATATATATAGCAACTGTGTAAAGATGATGCAGAAAAGAGAGAGGTGGGGACCTGAATGGTATAGAAATGGAGAGAGAATGTCTGTCTGTCTCTGTGCTGGAAATATTTCTGAGAAGGTGGAGAGTGTGAGAAGGGGAGATAATTTAGATTATTATGTATAGAAAGCCTAATTTGACCTGTTAATAAAGCCGTGGTCGTGTAGGCAATTGTCTGGTGTTACCGCATGTAATATATACAATTAATAGAACTAAACTGGTTATCATATTGACAGCAACAATAACGACAATAACAATAGCAGCAATGATATTATGACCATCAGCAGCAACAATAACAACAACAACAGTAATAGTAGGCTCGTAAGCAACAACAGCAACAGAAACCAGTAATAGCACCACCACCATCATCAGCAGCAACAATAACAACAACAGCAGTAATAGTAGGATCGTAAGCAACAGAAACAGTAATAGCACCACCACCACCATCAGCAGCAACAATAACAACAACAGCAGTAATAGTAGGATCGTAAGCAACAGAAACAGTAATAGCACCACCACCACCATCAGCAGCAACAATAACAACAACAGCAGTAATAGTAGGCTCGTAAGCAACAGCAACAACAGCAACAGAAACAGTAATAGCACCACCACCACCATCAGCAGCAACAATAACAACAACAGCAGTAATAGTAGGCTCGCAACAACAGCAACAGTAATAGCACCACCACCAACAGCAGTAACAGCAATAACAACAACAGCAGTAATAGTACCATCATCATCAGCAACAACAGCACCACCATCAACAGCTGCAACAATAACATTAGCAGTAATAGCACCATCAACAGCAACAATAGCAAACATCAGCAGTAATATTAGGACTATCAACAACAGCAACAGTAACAGCAATAGCACCACCATAAGCAGCAGCAACAATAACAGCAGCAGTAATAGTAAGTAGTCATCACCAACAGCAACAATAATATCAACAGTCATAATGCCATCATCAGCAGCAACCATAGCAACAGCAACAATAACAACCGCAGCAGTAATAGTGCCATCAACAACAGCAACAATAGCATCAGCAATAGAATTATCAGTAACAACAACAGCAGCAGTAATAGCATCATCACCATCAGCAGTAATATTAGGATTATCAACAACAACAGCAGCAGTAATAGCACCATCATCAGCAGCAACCATAGCAACAGCAGCAGCAACAATAACAACCGCAGCAGTAATAGTGCCATCATCAGCAGCAACAATAGCATCAGCAATAGAATTATCAGTAACAACAACAGCAGCAGTAATAGCACCATCACCAGCAGCAACAATAACAACATCAACAGTAATACCACCATCATCATCAGCAGTAATATTAGGATTATCAACAACAACAGCAGCAGTAATAGCACCATCATCAGCAGCAGTAATAGCAATATCAGCAACATCAACAATAGCAACAGCAGCAGTAGTAGTATCACCATCAACATCAACAATAGCACCACCATCACCATGTGCAATAGCAACAACACTATCATCATCACCAACAGCAGTAATAGCACCACCATCACCATCAGCACTATCATCACCAACAGAAGTAATAGCACCACCATCAACAAAAAGTTAAACCATAGGTTCTCAAATTGGGCGTTACCCCCTCCGGGGGTCATTGAGAAGGTCCAGGGGCTGCTATGACTTAAGGAAACAGTGGAGGGGGGGGGTAGAGATGATATAATAGTATATTAAATATTAAATTATATATATATATATATATATATATATATATAGTAAAATAAAAAATATGTATTTATTTATACATCGTGTATATATCTTTTTTATATATAAATTATCGGTTTTATTTATTATATATTATTTACAATTTGCATGTAAGAAGGTCTCTCTGGAAATAGGGTTGGGGCGTTGAGGGTATTACATGACCGTGAGGAGGGGTGGGGCGTTCCCCAAAAAGTTTGAGTACCATGGAATAAAAAAATAAATGAATGTAAACATACCTGCAATAGGACTGTATCATGCAATAAGATATCTATTTCAAATATCTTCGAACATCGCAGCCATTAGGTTTTCGTTGTGAATAAAAAAATTGCCTCTTTAGATTGTTCTTCAACTTTAGACTGATTCTTAACAACCGTGGACAATGTCGACGGAATAATATTAAACTGTAACGCAATGTCTTTCTATTCCCAGAGTCAACAGCTTTCAGAATTTCTAACTTTTCGTAAAACAAAAACTGTCACCTTTTTTTCGCATTGTTTTCCATAATTTATATAAAATCACAGTAATAAATAGGTATCCTTTACTTTGGGGTCCAATTAGAAATTTCGCAAAACCAAAATAAAACAGTACAATTTACTTTGTTCCTTGTGTGTGCAAAAGTATCAAAATTTCAATGGTAGGTCGACAAAGAATCAATCGAATTACTAAGAATGAATTTTTTTTTTTTTTTCAAATAGATACTCTATACTGAATTTATGACTTTATTGAATTATAGCAAAAATGTTTTTTAATTTAGTGTGTGCTAAGAATTATAAAATAATAACAAAGAAGATATTGAAATGTCACTGTAGAAATACTGTAGTTAATTAGTTGTGATATTACAGTTTAAGAACTTCACCGAGGCTTCTAACGACAAGAAATGAAGAAAAACGTTTGTAAAGGACGAGTCTATTATGTTTGAACATCGATACTTGGATAATCCCGTGTCTGCTAGTAGAAAAACCGCTTGTGTGTAAGAAAAAAATATCACGTGAGGAATTTGAAGCAGCATTTTGGGGTTCGAGTCTTTGGTTCGATGACAATTCTGCAAGAAGGAGTGTGTCACATTTTTTTTTCTTTCGTTGTAGCAAGGAATTTTGGTTGTTTGGGGTTCAATTTTCGTTCGTTGTAATGAATAAAGATTTTTTATCATTATTTTAATAAGCTGGTGATTGAAAAAAAAAAATTTTACTTAAAAATTCGTTTTAATGATATTCGTTATAACGGAATTTTACCTGTATAGATACAGATATTGAAAATTAAAAGAATAACAACAATAAATAAAGAATAAATAAAAAGAAAACAAAAATTGTTGGTAAATTTTAATTTTTTAAAGAAAACATATGCCGTGCCCCAGCATGGCCTCAGCCGGATGGCTGAAACAGGTAAAAGAGTAAAAGAGTAAATATCTTATATAGATGTAGTTGCTAGGCAACATACTGAAAACAGAAACTGGTGATGCCCTCTGCCACTGACGAGTCAGCTCTCTCTCTCTCTCTCTCTCTCTCTCTAAATATATATATATAAATATAACGAAGGAAATGTGGTAAGGAACCAGGTGGACCATAACGCACCAAAGTACTCAATACTTGAGGTAGTAGAGTGGGTAATAGGAACCAGTAAGACCCCGACAGCTGAGCTCAAGCCGTTTCGACGGCTAATTCTGGACTCATATATAAATATATAAATATATATATATATATATATATATCGCCTCCTCTCCCCTAACCCCTCTGACCCCTCTCCATCCACACGCACACACACACCGACTTACACCCCACCCATATACACACCGGTTTCCCTATTACCCGAACATGAAACCTCGTTCTTCCCCCAACTCTCACATTCACATCCACACACACACACACACGTACACCTACACACATACACACACACACACCACCTTCAGTCCTCCCCGCTCGGATCTCCCGTCTCCCTCTCCACCCCCTCCACCCACCAACACCCCTACACATCTCACACCCTTTCAGCACTTGTTTCGTTTTATTTAAATTTTTTTTACTCTCTTAACCCCCCCCCCTTTTTTAATGTCTCTCTACCACTCCCCCACACACCCTCGGAACACTCTGCCTGCCCACTTTTCTCCTGATGAAGGGCTTATGCCCGAAACGTCGTCCCCCATCCCCCACTCTCAAGCGTGAAACTAATATTTGTACTGCCTCTTCACTTCCACGTTGTTTTTAATATATATATATATATATATATATTGATATATATATATATATATATATATATATGGATAGAACTGGTCATTCCGTATGGTCAATCTTGGTGTAATATTGTGGAGAGTACTCAATCTAAATATATATATAGGAACAAGTATGACCCCGACGGCAGAGCTCAAGCCGTTTCGACGGCTAATTCTGGACTAAGTATTGAGTACTTTGGTGCGTTATGGTCCACCTGGTTCCTTACCACATTTCCTTCGTTATATATATATATATATATATATATATATATATATATATATACAGGGGCCAGACGTATTATAAAACGAAAATCTTTTTCGGGGAAATTATTGGATTCTTCCAAATTTAAACTTTTGGGGGAACTTCCATTGGTTTTTTAGTCCTCAGTGAAATATGTATAACGGAGTATTAAACAAACCTGAATCAACTGAATATGACTTCTGATCTTTTATTAATATACAATGCTCTGACTTCCACCAATTATACAGGTCGTTGAGCGCTTCTTTTTATCTGCTTTAAACCAACAGACCATAATGTGGTTTGCGCATCTCTGATCGGTTAACCACATACTCTAATATATATATATATATATATATATGTAAATGTAATCTGAGTTTTTTGAATATTAATAATAACATTCGATTCGTTTGCAATTATACAAACAAGCCTCATTTTTATAGCCATGTCAGTAGAATGAGCCCTTCATTCTTGCTCTTGTGTTGGCATGTAAACAGAACTGCAGACACTAATGTTTCTGGGCATGACCCTTCATCAGTACTGTTCCCCTGCCAACTGTCAGAGCCAGAGAAAATATATGCTATTTTCTAAAATACACAGTGACTGATTGGCCTGATTTGCATATTAGCATATTGCATACTTTTTTCTTTAATTATATATATACATATACTATTTGGCTCCCCTCGGTTGAGCACTATTCAGACTTCATTTCTTTTTAGTTTTAGAAGATCGTGTTAAGGGTGAAAGCAGGATTCTTTGTTAAACTTTAATCTGGTCTTATAATAAATTATTGCTCTACGGTTTTATATATATATTATATATAATCCTTATCGAGCCCATTTCGAATTTTAGTCATCACATTTATCATTACTATATATATATAATATATATATATATATATATATTATTTTGATTAAAAATAACAGGAGGCTGAACTGGTGAGGTTCCATTAAAATTTTATTGTTGCAAAAAACACTATATATATATATTTCAATGGCAAAATCAAATTAAGCAAAATCCTGGCAACATCATCAGTTTCGTATTGTATAATTAGTTACTCAATAAAGGAATTACGGTAAACACAGGGAAGATATTTCAAACACTTAACAGGAAGTGTGTGTGTGCGTGTGTGTGGGTGGGTGTTTGTGTGTGAGAGAGGGGATAGGGAGGAAGATATCAATTTACAACTTCCAAAACAAATCTAGCACATAGTTGTTGTCATACGACTCTACTGATTTTTTTTAAATTAAAAATAATAATAATAATAATGGTTTCTAATTCAGGCACAAGGTCAGCAATTTCTGGGGAGGGGAAAGTTGATTAGATCGACCCCAGTACATTACTGGTACTTTATTTTATCGACCCAGCAAGGATGAAAAACGAAGCTAACCTCGGTGGGATTTGAACTCAGAACGTAAAGACCGCCACAGTCTCCGACTCGTCACATCCCCCGAACAGCCGAGCAAAGTGCTGGCGAAAGGCCTCACACATCTACCTGGAATTGCTCAGCTCACGTCTGT
>OZ024759.1:26278155-26279920 GCA_964016885.1 Eledone cirrhosa | reverse complement strand
GGTCCAACTGGGTGTTTAGGTTATATATATATATGTATGTACATACAAACTCTCTCACTCTTTCTCTCTCTCTCTTTCTCTCTCTATCTGACTCACTCTATCTCACTCTCTCTGTATATATAATTTATTCCTTAAACATTTAAATATTACCAACTACTTACTGGCTCATTCGTTACACATCTTTTGCACTTATTCTTGTTGCCGTTATTATTATTATTATTATTATTATCATTATTATCATTATTATTTCTTTTTTTCTCTCCTCTTTAGAATCCAAAGATGAGTCTCTGTTTGAAGACACCTGCGACAAAGATGACGCTAGCGCCATGTTGGAAGGTGACGACAAAGATTGTGACGACCCCAACAAGCAGAAGCTGAAATCTTTTTCGTCAGGTGGTTCTGATTCTGGTAAAGCTGGTAAACCACGTCGGGCCCGGACTGCCTTTACATACGAGCAGCTGGTAGCATTGGAGAACAAGTTCAAAACAACACGGTACCTATCGGTGTGCGAACGCCTAAATCTGGCGCTGTCTTTGAACCTTACGGAAACCCAAGTGAAAATTTGGTTCCAGAATCGTCGAACAAAATGGAAGAAACAAAATCCGGGTATGGACGTGAACAGTCCGACGATTCCCCCGAGCAGTGGTTCGCTTTCGGGGTTCTCTTCTCCGTATTCCAGTGCTGCACCGTTGTATGCACAGGGCTTGCATCCTTATCTTCAAAACCACAATCTTTACGGAGCGTTAGGCTTGTTTCGAACTCACGCCGCCAGTTACGGAGCACAGAATCATCACATATATTATCCATATTTCAGTCAAACAACTTGAAATTGGTAATCAGAGAAAAATGAGGGGAACAAAGCAAACAAACCTACAAAATGAATATATATATATATATATATATATATATATATAATGTATGTATATATGAAGAATTTTGAAACAGAAATGAGAAAAATAAAGAGTAAAATAAAAAAATGCTTGAGAATAAAAGGACTAAAAGAGGAAAAACTAATGTCACACACAGACATATATACACATAATTGTATGTATACATACATATATACATTTTTGTATATATATATATATATATATATAAACGTACATATATACATTTTTGTGTATATATATATATATATATATATATATATATATATATATATACTAACATGCACATACATACATATATATAAATAAACATTACTAAACCAAATAACAAATATATACAACAACAATCATAGCAACAGTAACAATAACAACAATAAGAATATATTTATTATAACAACAGCAATAGTGATGATATGTGGATCGCTTTTTGGTTTAATTTTTACGGAATTAGGTGACAAAATAATATATCATAAAAATATACGGTCAATTTAAACA
Source organism: Eledone cirrhosa (assembly GCA_964016885.1). Classification (NCBI taxonomy): domain Eukaryota; kingdom Metazoa; phylum Mollusca; class Cephalopoda; order Octopoda; family Eledonidae; genus Eledone; species Eledone cirrhosa. Next base: position 26,278,538 of record OZ024759.1, on the reverse strand, counting down.
GAAAACATGACAATCAGATATATTTATCAATGGTTATTAATTATTTAATTAAGTAATTAATACGATCACTGAGAGATAATAATTATCTACAACTAGGAGCATTGGATACCAAGATGATAACAACAACAACAACAACAAAAACGGCAGCAACTACAACAGTAGCAAATAAGGGAGAATCTACGTGGCCATTATACCTGCTAGAAACAGGAGCCAAAGTTCCCTCAATCTATATACCACTGTCTTAAGGAAGGAGAACATACTATTGTGTAATGAGATCCCAGATGCAATGTCGTCGTGTAAAAAGACAAGATTGTTACGTCTTTGTTCACTGAGGATTTGTTCTGCTCAATCAGGTCTGATTCTAAACATCAACACCAATAGCA
>OZ024759.1:26255655-26265655 GCA_964016885.1 Eledone cirrhosa | reverse complement strand
CGCCAGATTTCGCCTTCAAAACAGGGCGAATCATTTTCTGCGTTAGATTAGATAAAGAGATAGACGTACATACGTGTGTGTGTGTGTTTCGCTGTCTATGTGTGTGTATGTGCTGCGTGGTATGTGTGTTAGGAAGTGCGTTTCCCTGTCTATGTGTTTGTATGTGCTGTGTGGTATATGTGTCAGGAAGTGGTTGTCCATACGTGTGTGTGTTTCCCTGTGTATGTGTGTGTATGTACTGTGAAGCATGTGTGCTAGGAAGTATGTGTTATTTGCGTGAGTGTGGTGCGTGGATAGTGTGTTAGGAAGTGTGTGTTTGTGTTGTGTATTGTGTGTATCATGTACGTATGTGTTTCCCTGTGTATGTGTGTGAGAGTGTGCTAATGTGTAATTTACGTGCGTGTTAGTGTGTTTGAGAGAGATATTGTGTTTCTATGTTTGTGTGAGTGTTAGGTGTCCTGTTTATTGTATGGATTAGAGTGTGTTAATGTGTATTATATGTGTGCGATAGTGTGTTTGTGTGTGTATGAGTGAGCGTGTGTTTGTCTGTTTGCATATATGTGTGAATGTCTGTCTTGGCTATTTGTGTATTCAAGACCAGATCTTCTGTGTTTCTCCTGTGTTTCTTGCTACACAAATTTCACGGACCAACTAGGCACGACAAATTAAATCTGTTTTATTGTTGTAATGGTGTAATGATGGTGGTGGTGGTTGATGGTCGTTGGGGTGGCGGTGACTGTTACAATGTAGATGATGGCGGTGGAGGTGGTATTCGTACGCAAACGCACACATTATGTAATACTTTATACACACACACATATATATATATACATGTATATATATATAGCGAGTGAGTAAAAGATAGAGATGGAGAGAGTGATAAAGGATAGGAGAAAGAGAGATAGAAAAATAGAATGAAGCAGACCAGTAATAACATATCCAGTATGTATAATATATATATATATATATATAATATATATATATGTGTGTGTATAATATATATATATATGTGTGTGTATAATATATATATGTGTGTGTATAATATATATATATATATATGTGTGTATAATATATATATATATATATGTGTGTATAATATATATATATATATGCGTGTATAATATATATATATATGTGTGTATAATATATATATATATATGTGTGTATAATATATATATATATATATATGTGTATAATATATATATATATATATATGTGTGTATAATATATATATATATATATGTGTGTATAATAGAGAGAGAGAGAGAGAGAGAGAGAGAGAGAGAGAGAAAGAGAGAGAGAGAGAAAGAGAGAGAGAGAGAGAGAGATAGTTATATCACATAGTTAGTTTGATAGATATAATAGTTCACTACAAAATGGCATCGTAAGTTTTCCGCTAATACAATGGCGTTTATTATCATCAATAGCTTCGTGGATTAGCTGGATATTTCTGGTTTACTTTGATAGGATTCTGAGGTCACAACAAAGTAGTTATCATGCAATATCTATCTATCTATCCATCCATCTATTTGTATATCTCTTTCTCGCTCTCTTTGTGTGTGTGTGTGTGTAGGGTCCCGATATAAATGGGAAGGTGACCACTGTCAAAGACGGTACACTATACGTTAACAGCATATATACATCGTTATTTTATTATAGAAATGACTTCTAACATGACTAAAACAGTTTCATTCGTAAGAAATCATCAGGCAAATCTTCTATATATGCATATATATATATATGTATATATATATATTGGTAAACGGAATAGAAAATGCTGACAAATTGTTCACAGTTGAAAAATGGTTTAATTAGGAATAAAAGAGTATTACTGATTGTATGGGTTAGTATTCAGTTGTGGTTTTAAGTTTTTACCGGTTGCGCATTTCTAAATGCTTTTCAAAAATAATTTTGAGATAGAGTGTCCGTGTTGTTTGCTCAGATCAGAGCAAACAACACGGACACTCTATCTCAAAATTATTTTTGAAAAGCATTTAGAAATGCGCAACCGGTAAAAACTTAAAAACTTAAAACCACAACTGAATACTAACCCATACAATCACTAATACTCTTTTATTCCTAATTAAACCATTTTTCAACTGTGAACAATTTGTCAGCATTTTCGATTCCGTTTACCAATATATAATAACTTGTGTGTTACACCTCTATTCTTTTAACTATATATATATATATATATATATATATATATAATAATTGTTTCTACTTTAGGCACAAGGCCAGCACTTACCCAGTGCATTACTGGTACTTTATTTTATCGACCCCGTAAGGATGAAAGGCAAAATAATAATTGTCCCTAGTTTTGGCACAAGGCCAGCAATTATCCCAGTGTATTACTGGTACTTTATTTTATCGACCCCGCAAGGATGAAAGGCAAAGTTAACCTCGGCGGGATTTGAACTCAGTCCGTAAAGGGACGTAATAAGTATCGTAGGAGAGGAGGAAGCAGAGAGATACAGAGTGGTGCGATACAGATTACTAAATGCCCGTGTGAGCGAAACATGTGTCAGAGTTATATAAAGAACTTTTAACGGCTTGTAACTCCTTCCTTCATTCATTTGCTTATATATATAAATATATATATATATATTTAATTTGTTGGAATTCCAACAAACTTAAAAGTTTATAACTGATATAGAGCACTCAACTGTTAAGTGGAGTAAATATTCAATATATTAATAAATGGAAACTATATTTATAAAACCATAATTATTTTATTATATATATTTCAGGGGCGACCAAGCCAATCTTGGTGCGCTTTCATCAGATAAAACACAAAATTTGTTTTATAAATAGTGACTATGCAGCGAATTTTCAACCGTCAAGGTTGTTTTCCATGGTTATTTTACTATTTATAAAACAAATTTTGTATTTTATCTGATGAAAGCGCACCACGATAGTGATGATTACGATGACAATAAAAACGATGACTATTATTTTAATGACAACGGCGGTGGATTGGCAGTATCAGTAGAGGGTTGGACGCCATGCTTTCTAGCATACTTACGTCCCTTTACGGTCCGAGTTCAAATCCCGCCGAGGTTAACTTTGCTTTTCATCCTTACGGGGTCGATAAAATAAAGTACCAGTAATGTACTGAGATAATTGCTGGCCTTGTGCCAAAAGTAGAAAATTATTTTAATGACAATGACGATGATAATATTGACGAGGATAACGTTGGCGATGACGACAATGACGTTGAGATGACGACAATGACAAAGACGATGATGATGATGATGATGACGTCGACAATAATGATGATAACGTCTAAGAACAATAAGAACAATAAGCACTAACTTTAAAAAAGAAATGAGTGTGTTGAACCCCTAAAAATAGGGGTTAACGAACATAGAGAGCGTTGTTTAGGGGACACAGGGTTTTATAGCGGAGCAGATGGCGCTGCTAGCAATGTGATGCTGGCTTGATTAGCTACAGTCAATGGATTGATGTGACAGTAATAGTGGTGGTGGTGGTGGTGGTGGTGGTTAGGGGGGAGGGTATGGGTGGTTGTGGTAGGGTGATATTGGTGGTGGTGGCGGTTAGTGGGGGGGGGGGATATGGACGGTAGGGTGAGGTTGATGGGGGGTGGTGGCTTTTCGTGGTGGTGAAGGTGTAAGTGGTAGTGGTAGAGGTTGTGGTGAAATTGGCAGTGGTGGTGGTGGTGATGGAGTTAAAGGTAGTGGTGGTGGTGATGGTAGTGGCGGTGTTAGTGATATTCGTTGTGACAGTTGTAGTGATGGTGGTGGTGGTAGTTGTAATGGTTGTGATGGTAGTGATAGTTATAGTGGTGGTGATGGTAGTGGCGGTGTTATTGGTAGAGGTGGTGGTGGTGATGGAGTTAGTGGTAGTGGTAGTGGTGGTGGTGGTGGTGGTGTTGATGGTGGTAGTAGTGGCGGTGATGGTGTTAGTGATGGTATTAGAGGTGATGGTGGTGATGGTGGTAGTAGTAGTGGTGGTGATGGTGGTAGTGGTATTAGAGGCGGTAGAGGTGGTAGGGATGGTGGTGTTAGTGGGAGTGGTTGTGGTAGTGGTTCTGGTGGTGGTGGTGATGGTGTTAGTGGTGACAGTGGTAATGGTTGTGGTAGTGGTTGTGATGGTAATGGTTGTGATGGCAGTGGTTGTGGTTGTGATGGTAGTGGTTCTGGTGGTGTTAGTGGTAGTGGTGAGAGTGGTAATGGTTGTGGTAGTGGTTGTGATGGTAGTGGTTGTGATGGTAGTGGTTGTGATGGTAGTGGTTGTGATGGTAGTGGTTCTGGTGGTGGTAGTGAAGGTGTTAGAGGTAGTGTTTCTGGCGGCGGTGGTGGTGGTGATAGTGTTAGTGGTAGTAGTGTGATGGTGCTGAGAGTAGCGGTTCTGGTGGTGGTGGTGGTGCTAGTGGTAGTAGTGAGAGTGGTAGCAGTGTGGTGGTGGTGGTTGTGGTGGTGTTAGCTGTAGTGGTGAAAGTGGGAGCAGTGTGGTAGTGGGTTGTTGCTGTTATTATCATCATTAAAATCACATCCTACCACCACCCTTCTCCTCTTCCTCTCATCATCACCATCACCATCACCAGCATCATCAACAACACCATCACCAACATACTCACAATCATCATCATCATCATCATCATCATCATCCCCATCATCATAGTTATGAGCTTCATCATCATCAACCTCATCATCATCATCATTATTATCCTCACCCATCACAAACACACATATAGACCAACGCATACACACACAACGACAGAATCACCTACATACTCTCACACATATACACACACATCTATTTCTCAACGCTCGCCTCACGCACTCACTTTCCTTCTCCTCCACTCTACCCTTCCTCCCACTACAACTTTTGAATAAAACGACCTCCCCTTCCTCCACTACTCCACCCTTCTCAAACTAACGTCTTTACCCTAATGATATCTTAATATAAAGGGAGATAATATGACATAGTTGGGGTGGGTATGAATAGGCTGGGGTTACAATTGCTAGGGGGTGGTCAGGTGGGGAGCTCATACATCTAAGGACACCTCCAACCTCGTCAAACCCTACGTCTTCCCCTGGCCACCCTCGGGGTGTTAAATAGTCGCAAGGGGATGCCCCATTGTCCCCTACAGGGACTTGTGTATAGAAATAGCTTCGGGGGTGGTACTATAGTGTTAGTGTCACAGAGTATGTATGTATGTATGTATATTTGTATATATGTGTGTATGTATATTTGTATATATGTGTGTATGTATATTTGTATATATGTGTGTATGTATATTTGTATATATGTGTGTATGTATATTTGTATATATGTGTGTATGTATATTTGTATATATGTGTGTATGTATATTTGTATATATGTGTGTATGTATGTATGTATGTACGTATGTACGTATGTATATATCTTTGTAGGTACGTATGTGTTTATGTATGTATATATGTAGGTACCTATTTATGTATGTATGTAACTACTTACGTATGTTAGTGTGTATGTATGTATGTATGTGTGTATATATGTATGTATTGTATGCGTATATATGCATGTATTGTGTGTGTATATATGTTTGTATTGTGTGTGTATACATGTATGTATTGTGTGTGTATACATGTATGTATTGCGTGTGTATATATGCACATATTGAGTGTGTATATATGTATGTATTGCGTACGTAGTGTGTGTGTATATATGTATTGTGTGTGTATATATATACATATTGAGTGTGTATATATGTATGTATTGTATGTATATGTATGTATGTATTGTGTGTGTATATATGTACATATTGAGTGTGTATATATGTATGTATTGTGTATATATATATATATATATATATATATATATATATATATATATATATGTATGTATTGTGTGTATATATGTATGTATGTATTGTGTGTGTATCTGTTGTGTGAGATTCAATGGATAAATATGTTGAAAGTATGTGTGCGTGTAATATCGCTCTATGGATCTATATATATGTATAAAGGTATATATATATATATATATATATATAATAAGTGTATATGTGCCTCTTCTTTTTACACCTATGTGTTACCAAAGCTGTGTATGTGTTAAGTATTCAGTATATTTGTTTTAGTGTTTTATATTTGCATTCTAAGCTGAATGTATGTAAACACGTATTCTTCTATGTGTGTGTTTGTGCTTTTATGTGCGCCATTGAATGTGTGTCTGAAAGTCCTTGTATATATATAAGTGTGTGTAAATGTAAGTCTATGTGCGTAAATGTGTGTACATGTACGTGCGTATATATATATATATATATATATATATAATATGCACACATATACCTATATACATATATATATATATAATATATATATATGTATATAGGTATATGTGTGTATGTCTGTGTATACGTGCTCATGACTTGTATATATACGTGTGTGTAAATATATGCTCATTTTTTTGTATATATTTGGATACGTGTGTGTATTTGTGTGTGTGTGTATTTCCACATCATTGACTGGCAGTGATTGCGGCATTGTGTTCTGAACAAGATATGTACTCAGTGAGTCCATCCACACCATTGCTTCACTATCCATGTCAATGTGTGAAATTCTATTGTGTTTGTCTATCGTTTACATGCTAAAGGCGTGCCCTATGTTTACAGAATTCTCACCCAACCACCATTATTAGCAACATTCCCCCTTCTTCATTCTCACTCCATATTCTCTTTATTATTTTCTCACAACTTCCGTCAATGCCGCTGTCACCAAACGCCATTTTCTGTTTACAATATCCACCACAAAGTGTGATAATTTCCGCCATTTTAATATGCTAATTTTACAACAAAGCTATAATATTTCCACATCCGTTGAACTACTTAGTTCTATATATTCAATATTATTTCCTCACAGCTTATCAATGCCGCTAGGTCACGAAACGCCGTTTCCTGTTTGTAATGTCCACCACAAAATGCGATAATTTCCGCCATTTTGATGTGCTAATTTTACAATAAAGCGACAATATTTCCACATCCATTCTACTTTTGTTCTTACGACTTCCGCCAATGTTTTTTCTGTGACCAAACGCCATTTTCTGTTTATAATGTCTACCACAAAGTGTCATTGTTTCTGCCATTATAACTTGCTAAGTTTACAATGTGACAATATTTTCAACACTATTGTACCTGTACTGTCTAACTTATTGTCTATAAAGAATAAAACAGAGTGTAGACTTTATCACATATATTTCCACCTATGATATAACAAGGTGGAAACGTGTGGTCTAAAGGTAAAGATGTTGGACATATGATCATCATATTGTGGGTTCGATTCTTGGACTGCGTTGTGATGTGGTCTTGACAAAAATTCTTCATTTCACGTTGCTTTAGTATCCTCAGCTGAAAATTAGTACAACAAAAGCTAGGGGTATAACACTGCGATGGACAGGAGTCATGTCCAGGGAGGGAGTCGTGTACACTCAGTCACTTCACGCCACGTAATCCGCCTGATGAGTCACCGAGCTTGAGGCAGGCTTTAACCCTGCGATGGACTGGCGTCTTGTCCAGGGAGAGAGTCCTGTACTCTCAGTGGCTTCACGTCACGTAATCCGAGATATGCACCAGCCTGATGAATCTTCGTGCAATTGAACCAGAGATATCACGAACTGGAAGCGAACGTTGCAAGAAATCAGACATGATGGTGTCTATATATATATATATAAATATATAACAATAACAAACAATAAGATGACTTAGGCATGGCTGTGAAATATGTAATCATATGAAATACACTGATATTGCTATTGTTTAGCCAGTGATTCCACAAGCTACACCCCCCCCCCCCACACACGCATATATGTATATATATATATATACACACATATAAATAAATGTACAAACACACTCGTATATATATATATATATATATATGTATGTGTGTGTATAGATATGCGTTTGTGTCGGTATGTAAATGTGTGTGTGTGTGATTCTGTGTGTCGGTATGTATCTGTCTATGTGCGTGTATGGATGTATCTATCTATGTGTGTGTGTGTGTGTGTGTGTATGGATGTATCTATCTATGTGTGTGTGTGTGTGTGTGTGTGTGTGTGTGTGTGTGTGTGTGTGTGTGTGTGTGTGTGTGCGTCAGTGTATAAAGTTCAAAATCAAAAGGAATCCAATGGAAAGATGTAGTGTTATCCCTTGAGACGTGAAGAGTTAGCCCCTCCAATATTTAAATCCTGACATATTCTACAACGGTGCCTCCTCTCAGCCATACAAGATTCTTAAACGATTTCAACAGTGGCTCCACTAATCGCCTCAACGGATCAACTTGCAATCTATATGCTTACACGAGCAACACTGATCCTAACCTATCTGAATTACTATCTGTATGTATGTATGTATGTATGTAAGTATGTAAGTATGTATGTATGAAGGTATGTATATATGTATGACTGTATATATGTATGTACGTACGCATGTATCTCTCTCTCTCTCTCTCTATATATATATATATATATACATATATATATACATATATATATATATATATATATACATATATATATACTTATATATATATATATAGATGTAAATACATACATATAAGCGTGAATCTAATAAGACTGTTTCTGCATTTCTCTGTCTTGTCTATTTATATATATATATATATATATGTATACACGTGTATATACACATGTATATATATATATATGTATATATATATATATATTTATATACACACACACAAACACACAAACACACACACACATATATACATATATATATATATATATAAATACGTCTGTGTCTGAGTGTGGCTGTGTAAATATATAATAAGTCCGAGAGAGAACGCGCCATACTAACTCTACCATGTTGAAAAAAATTTCACAGAAGCAAGACAAGATTATGAAGATTGTTGGAAGTGTGGGTTGTTCTGGGTTAATGGGTCGGTGAGAAGGGCTACAGTGAGAGGGGTGCTGGAAAAATGTGATGGAGGGATTCAGAGGGGGTAGAAACTTGACAGAAGATATCTGGGGTCAAAGGGATTTCATGCATAACTACATACAAAACGCCCCCTTCAAATACTTTTGGATATATACACACACACACACACACATATATCTCTCTCTCTCTATATATATATTATATATATATATATGGTGGCTGCCAACTCGTTTTCGAGTACGGCCACTACTTTATATCCATGTAGGAGAACCCCTACCGATGCGCTGAACGAGTGTGACTTTTTAGTCCAGCCAGCGACTTGAAAACTCTGGTACAAACACTACACTTGTGACAATTATTGACACTTAGTGCTGGGCCCATGCTATCATGTGACGACAAATGCAGGGAGATCTCCAGATATAAAGCAATGCCTGTGCCGTGAAGCTTTTATAGTGAGCAAAGGCACTGCACAAAGCCAGTCCCACTCTCTTAACCAAGATGATATTTACCAAAAAGAAGAACAAGTCAACATCATTGGATACCATCAGAGTTGCAGGTGTTATATCAGAGTTTTCCTTCTCCTAGAATTCTGCCTTGACAAAGGCTAAGGGGTCATCTCTCCCATATATATATATATATACATACATATGTATATTCAGATATATAGACACATTCACAAACACTGTCAAAAATTCCACACCCGCTGCATATATATATATATATATATATATATATATATATATATATATATATATATATATACATACATTCATATATATAACAAAGATGGTGTGGTAAGATACCAGGTGAACCATAACGCACCAGAGGAGTACTCAATACTTAGGGTAGCACAGTGGGTAATACTTAGGGTAGTACAGCCGTCGGGGGCCTGACTGTTTTCCTATATATATATATATATATGTGTATATGTGTGTGTGTGTATGTGTGTGTGTGTGTGTGTGTGTGTGTGTGTGTGTGTGTGTGTATAGGCACGCACATGTACTTGAAAAGATACATATTTAAAACTTTAACTTTATAATATACATAGAGATCAACAACGCTAAGAAAACAATTAATACGAACACGGAGAACACATTGCGT
>OZ024759.1:26248155-26250655 GCA_964016885.1 Eledone cirrhosa | reverse complement strand
CTGATTACTGAATGCTAAAATCTTCATAATAAAAGAATTAATGATTTTAGTAAAGAGACCTTCAAATTATTCCTGAATTAATTTAGATATTGGGCATTTCATCATAAATATAGTCGCAAAAGGGTTAACACGGAGGCCTGAAATCAATGGTTACGTGGCAAGGATCGGTGTATTACTGCACTAGATCTGTTCCACGTTTCTCTCAGAAATTACTTCCTCTAAGGTTTAACGTAGTATTTGTTTGTGTTTCTTTTAAATTTACTTATTTGTTTGTTGTTGTTTATTATTGTATTTTATTTAAATCTTATTTTCCGTTGTTACCTCAATAACATTTGCCTCAATGATCATGAGGCTTAGAAAACAATCCGAACAAAACTGCTTGGTTTTTCTTGTAAAAACAACCACACCACATAAATATCAGCAACATTACAACAACAACAACTACTACTACTACAACTTCTACTACTGATAATAATAAAAACAATAATAGTAATAATAATGGTTATAAGCAATGATTGGATGAATAAAAAAACAGCAGCAGCAGTCGATTCCCCATTATCCAAAAGGGTTTGTGTTCCATGAAATCAATCCCGCCCCTTGACATTCGATCCGTAGACCTATCGAAGCACCGACCCATTCCATAGCTCACTCTTACTTCCCCCCTTCTCCATCTCTCCCACGTTCATTGACATAACCTCAAACCCTACACCCAATCACCCACGAGTTACCTTTTCCTTGATCAGCTCACCGCTACACGATAAAAAGGCAGCCATATTTTTATGATTTGTGCACTTTGCGCATGTGTATATATGTATATATGTACATACGTACACATGCGTGTGTGTGTGTGTATATATATATATATGTGTAAATGTGTTGTGGCTATAGATCTATATGTATTTGGATCTATCTATCTATCAACTATTCATCCATTTATCTCTGACTATATATAAATATTATATACACATATACATACACACACACACACACATATATATATATATATATATATATATATATATATACATACAAATATAATATATATATATATATACATTCATACCTATATATATGCACAACTATACTCATACGTATATATATATATATATATATATATATATATATATATATGTTTGTGTCTGTGTGTCTATATATATACATTAGCTTTGTGTGTATCTGTGTGTCGGTGTATCTTCAAAAAAATACATGATATATGCAATGGTAAATAATATTCAAGATAAAAGAAGACTGTTTTATATATTTACTATACATATTGTTATATTTGTTTGTATTGACTGCATATTTCTTTCATATTTTCACATTTTTTGGTAATACCCACCACCACCTCCATCCCCCCTTCTTCCTTTCGCCCTTTCCTTTCCCACAGCACCACTCCTCCACTCCGAAAAAAATGGAGCCATAAATGAGAAAAGATGAAAAATTACACCCGACATTTTCTGTGTGAAAATAATAAAAACTAAATCGATGACTGCACACACAGCTAATATGTCGCTCACTTTCGTCGTATCGATCTTAATTGTACTACTACTACTACTACTACTATCACTACTACTGCTGCTGCTACTACTACTACTACTACTGATACTACTACTGCTGCTACTACTACTTCTGCTGCTGCTACTGCTGGTGCTACTACTACTGCTACTACTACTAATACTATTACTGCTACTACTACTATTACTGCTACTACTACTACTACTACTGCTACTGCTACTACTACTACTCCCACTAATACTCCTAATTATTGTAATAGCCGTATCGATAACTACAAGAAAACGTCACTAACAATATGGTTTCTGATATAGGCACAAGGCCAGCAATTTTGGGGGAGGGGAAAGTCGATTAACTCGCCCTCGGCGGGATTTGAACTCAGACCGTAAAGGGCCGTAACTATTCTGCAAAGCATGGTGTCCGACCCTCTACCGACACTGCCAATCCACCGCCCTATAAAAATATGAACAACAATATTGGTTTCAACTTAAGGCAACTTTAGCTGGAAGCGGAAAATCGAATATATCGATCCGATTAATTGATTAGTAATTTATTTTATCGATCTAGGAAGGATAGACGGCATGGTTGACCATGATCGGATTCGAACTCGCAGTATGAACCAAGAAGCCTATAGACCGACGCTCTAACTACTTCGCTAATAATGGTTTCTGATTTAGGACCAACGTCAGCCATTATGGGGAAATGGAAAGTCAATTAAATCGACCCCAGGCGCGTTACTGGTACTTAATTTTATCGCCTCCGTAAGGATGAAAGGAAAAGTTAATATCAGCGGGATTTGAATTCAGAATGTAAAAGGGCCATAACTCTATGCTGCAAAGCATGGCGTCTGACGCTCTACTGATACTGCCAATCCATCGCCATTCCATAATAATTATTTCTACTTTTGGCACAAGGCCAGCAATTACCCAGTACTTTACTGGTACTTTATTTTATCGACCCCATCCTTCGCCAGTCCATAATAATTGTT
>OZ024759.1:26225655-26233155 GCA_964016885.1 Eledone cirrhosa | reverse complement strand
TGTGTGTGTGTGTGTGTGTGTGTGTGTGTGTGTGTGTGTGTGTGTGTGTGTATGTGTGTTTAGATATGTCTAAATATTTTCCAAAATTATTTACAAATGTTTATATATAGATATATATATGTGTGTGTGTGTGTTTGTGTGTGCGTATATATGTTATATTATATATATTGTATGGATTTAAATGTGTTTACAAGTATTTATACGTATTACAAGTCATTTATTTTTATTTCTAGATATATTTAAATATACTTGAATATTTTTAAAACTATTTATAAATATTTATATATAATTACATGTATTTATATTTAATATATATATATACACATACATATATGTATATACATGTATATATATATATATATATATATATATATATATATATATATATATATGTATGTATACATACACATGTATTTAATACTATATGTATTTATTAGTTGGTTTGCTTATTCCTCTTAATCCGTTGTCCGTCTAATTCCGTAGATGGAACCACATCACGGAGCAATGGAGAGATTAGCTTTAAAAATGTAAAATTAATATTGAATTTTAAGACACACGTGAAAAAAAAAAGACATTTCAAAACGACAACAACTAAAACAAATCAAAACTAGTAGTGCTGGTGGTGGTAGTAGTAGTAGTGGTAGTGGTAGTAGTAGTAGTAGTAGTAGTAGTAGTAGTAGTAGTAGTAGTAGTAGTGGTAGTAGTAGTGGTAGTAGTAGTAGTGTTAGTAGTAGTAGTAGTAGTGGTAGTGGTAGTAGTAGGGGTAGTGGTAGTAGTAGTAGTAGTAGTAGTAGTAGTAGTGGTAGTAGTAGTGGTAGTAGTAGTAGTGGTAGTAGTAGTAGTAGTAGTAGTAGTAGTAGTAGTAAGGGAGATAATGTTTTTCGTAAGCATCGTTGTACACATCGCGCTCATGATCGTCAAAATCATCATCATCATCATCATCATCAGTAGCAGTATTATCATCATCATGATCGCCATCATCAACGTCTTCCACATCATCTTCACAATCATCATCATCATAATCATCTTCATCATCATCATCAGCTTCAGCATAATCATCATCATCATCATCAGCAACAGCATAACAATCATCATTATCACCATCATCATCATCATCATTATTATCGTCGTTATCGTCGTCATTGTCGTCACCACCTCAACCATTTCAACCACGGCCATCGCCACTATATTTATTCACCACCACCACCACCACCACCACCACCATTAGCACCTCTACTAAGATCACCCCCAACATCACCACCATCACCACCATCTCAAACATCCACCCACGATCACTGTCACTGTCACCACCCCCACCAAGAATAGAATTATATGCCACCACCACTATTACCACCATGTCCACCACCGATTCTCTTATCGCCACCAACACCACCACCATCACCACCACCGACACCACCATCACCAGCACCACTGTCACCACCACACCAGTATCACCACCACTACCACCACCACCAGCACTAGTACCATCACCACCACCAACACCACTACAGGTACCACCACCAACACCAATACTACTACCATCACAACCACCACAACAAGTACAACCACCAACACCAATACTACTACCATCACCACCACCACTACACGTACCACCACCAACACTACTACCATCACCACCACCACTACAGGTACCACCACCAACACCAATACTACTACCATCACCACCACCACAACAAGTACAACCACCAACACCAATATTACTACCATCACCACCACCACTACAAGTACCACCACCAACACCAATACTACTACCATCACCACAACCACTACAGGTACCACCACCAACACCAATACTACTACCATCACCACCACCACAACAAGTACAACCACCAACACCAATACTACTACCATCACCACCACCACTACACGTACCACCACCAACACTACTACCATCACCACTACAGGTACCACCACCAACACCAATACTACTACCATCACCACCACCACAACAAGTACAACCACCAACACCAATACTACTACCATCACCACCACCACTACACGTACCACCACCAACACCAATACTACTACCATCACAACCACCACTACAAGTACCACCACCAACACCAATACTACTACCATCACAACCACCACTACAAGTACCACCACCAACACCAATACTACTACCATCACCACCATCACCACCATCACCAATACTACTACTAGCATCACCACCACCCACCAGCACTACTACCATCACCACCACCACCACCAACGTCACCACCACTAACACCACCACCACCACCACCCCGTCACCAACACTAACACCATCACCACCGTCACCACCACTAACACCACCACCACCACCACCACCACCGTCACCACCACTAACACCATCACCACGACTAACACCATCACCACCGTCACCACCACCGTCACCACCACCGTCACCACCACCACTAACACCACCACCACCACCGTCACCACCACCACCACCACCAATACCACCACCACCACCACCACCACCAATACCACCACCACCACCACTATTTAAGACCATCGACATTTAAACCACAATATATATTTATGTAAATTTTTCCAGTAATTGGAGACATTTACAGAAAAAAATACAGTATCGAATATTAAGTATTAATTAAGACGGAAAGAGTGGGTAGTGTGGGAGGAGTGGGGGAGATGGATAAAGAGTGGGGGTGGGTGAGGGTGGGGATATAGAGAGCTATTAATTAAGAGGGGTGAGGGGATGGCTACAAAGTGTATGAAAACATTTTAATTAAATCAATCGCTATATATAAATATATATATATATACATATATATATATATATATATACAAATATTATCGATGTATACATATATATTTGTATATATATATATATATATATATATATATATATATATATATATATATAATATACAAATATTATCGATGTATGCATATATATGCATATATATATATATATATATATATATATATATATATATATATATATATACACACACATATATATATATACACACATACATATATATACATACATAAATGTATATGTGTCCGTGTATATATGTGTGTGTGTGTGTGTGTGTGTGCTTGTACACATCAATATGTATACATATATATATATACATTTATATGTGTGCGTTTGTACACATACCAATATATGTATGTATATATATATATGAGTATGTATGTATGTATGTGTATGTATGTGGTATGTGCCTATGTATGTGCGTGTATTACACATTTACATACAACTAATGATAATGAATTGAAATGACTGGATGAATTGATTAATTTAATAACTAATTAAGTATTTAATTAATAAACTGATTAAATTTAAAGCGTTTTTTCCCACCAATTTCGAAAATTGAAGACACAAAAACTACAAGTAACAATCGAAAAAACAAAAACAAAAAAATACACGAAACCAGCGGATTAACAACAACAACAACACCAACACCAACAACAGCAACGGTAAGGATATCAGTGTCTTCAGTAACAACACCAACAATAACAATAACAACAACAATAGTAAGGATATCAGTGCCTTCAGTAATAACAGTAACAACAACAACAACAGCAACAGAAAGACAATCCCGAAAATTGAAGATGACACAATTACAAAAAAATCTACACAAACACATACAAAACAACCCAACAACGGATTAATATCAACAACAACAACAACAGCAGCAGCAGCAGCAGCAGCAGCAGCAGCAGCAGCAGCAGCATTAGTATCAACAGCAATAACAGCACTAACAGCAACATCTTCAGCCGCTTCGATATCATCAACAGCAGCAACAACAACAAAAACCTCAGCAGCATTTGTATCAATAACAGCAACAGCAGCATTCTCAGCAGCATTTGTATCAACAACACTAACAGCAACATCGTTAGCCGCTTCGATATCATCAACAGCAGCAGCAACAACAACAACCTCAGCAGCATTTGTATCAATAACAACAACAGCAGCATTCTCAGCAGCATTAGTATCAACAGCACTAACAGCAACATCTTCAGCCGCTTCAATATCATCAACAGCAGCAACAACAACATCAACAGCAGCATTTGTATCAATAACAACAACAGCAGCATTCTCAGCAGCATTAGTATCAACAGCAATAACAACAACATCTTCAGCCGCTTCAATATCATCAACAGCAGCAACAACAACAACATCAGCAGCATTTGTATCAATAACAACTAAAGCAGCATTCTCAGCAGCATTTGTATCAATAACAACAACAGCAGCATTCTCAGCAGCATTAGTATCAACAGCACTAACAGCAACATCTTCAGCCGCTTCAATATCATCAACAGCAGCAACAACAACAACCTCAGCAGCATTTGTATCAATAACAACAACAGCAGCAATCTCAGCAGCATTAGTATTAACAGCACTAACAGCAACATCTTTAGCCACGTCGATAACAACAACAGCAGCAGCATTTATATCAATAACAACAACAGCAGCATTCTCAACAGCATTAGTACGAACACAAACAGCAGCAATTACAACAGCAACATCAGTAATAAGATCAACAGCAGCAATAACAACAGCAGCAGCACCAACAGTGATACCATCAGTATTCATAGAGGTATTCAGAAACAACAACACCAACAACAACAAATCTAACACCAACACCAAACATTCCATCACCATCATCACCAACAATACTATTACCAATGAAAACGTCACCAATATACCATCATCAACAGCGTCGCCATTAACCACAACAACAATATCATCATTATCATTAACACCATCATCAACAGGAACACCACCACCACCATCATTATCAACAGGAACACCACCATCATCAACAGGAACACCACCACCACCATCATCAACACGAACACCACCACCACCATCACCAACAGGAACACCACCACCACCATCATCAACACGAACACCACCACCACCATCATCAACAGGAACACCACCACCACCATCATCAACACGAACACCACCACCACCATCACCAACAGGAACACCACCACCACCATCATCAACACGAACACCACCACCACCATCATCAACAGGAACACCACCACCACCATCATCAACACGAACACCACCACCACCATCACCAACAGGAACACCACCACCACCATCATCAACAGGAACACCACCACCACCATCATCAACAGGAACACCACCACCACCATCATCAACACGAACACCACCACCACCATCATCAACAGGAACACCACCACCACCATCATCAACAGGAACACCACTACCACCACTACCATCAACAACACCAAAACCATCATCATCAACACCACCACCACCAGCAGTAACTACACCAACACCATCACCACCAACATCAACAACACCACTACCAACATCAACAACACCATCATCAACAACACCAACATCAATAACACCATCACCACCACCATCATCAACAACTACACCACCACCACTAACAACAACATCATCAGCAACCCTACTAACAACACCACCACCACCACTATCATCAACAACATCAACACCACCACCACTAACAACATCATCATCAACAACAACACTACTAACAACACCATCACCATCAACAACACCACCACCACCACCATCATCAACAACATCAACACCACCACCACTAACATCATCATCATCATCATCAACAACTGCACAAACAACACAACAACGAAGGAATATGAGGCAAAGCGATTATATAAAAAAAAATAGAAACACTCCCGCCGCCTCCAAAAAATATCTTTTAAAAATATAACTAAATAAACAAGCAAATAAATAAAAAAATAAAAAAATAAATAAATAAATAAATAAATAATTAGTCCCTTAATTGATCCAATCAATTCATTAATAGACGTGAGTTTTGGTTTAATTGATATTTTCTATGACAAGGCCTGGCTATTCTAGAGCGGGTGAAATCGGATTAAAATCTAATGGCAGTTAATTCGAAACACTGAATTCTACTACCCCAACCACCACCACCACCATTACTGCTACCATCTACCACCACTACTACTACCATCACCACCATTATAAATACTATTATCACTACTACTACTCTCTATATCTCTATCTATCAAATTATCTGCCAGTCTCTCTCTCTCTGTGTCTGTCTATCCATCCCATCCATCTTCCTAACTCTCTCTGTCTCTTTTTCTATATATACCATTACCAACACCACCGCCATTACTGCTGCAACTACCATCACCACCATTGCAAATGCTACTACCATTACTCCCCCTCTCTCTACATATCTATCTATCTATCTATTTCTCCATCCACTTTCCATCTATCTATCTATCTATCTATTTCTCAATATCTTGTTATTGCCTCCTCCATATTGAGGACACCTTTGCATGTAAACTCCCCCCTTTGTACTTGTCCCACTTTTGATGCCCTAGTGGCAAATAAAAAGAAAGTTATCTATCTATCTATTTCTCCATCCATCTATCCATCTATCTATCTATCGGTGTGTCTCACTATCTGTTTCTCTGTCTCTCTATCTTTATTTATCTATCTCTCCATCTCTCCATCGTTTTATCCATATATCTATCCATCCATCCATCTATCTATCTATCTGTCAGTTTGTCTCACTATCTATCTACCCATCTATATATCTACTTATCTATCTATCTATCTAACTATCTATCTACCCATCTATCTATCCATCTATCCATCTATCCATCCCTGCCTGTCATTCATTTCATTTTTCTCTCACAACTTTTATCTGCATTAATCCCCTATATTTCTCCCTGGTCTTCCCCCACTTCACCTCTTAATTTAATCTTTCTTCATTTCATAGCTTAGTTATTATTCTTTCATATTCATACATGTGTGTGTGTGTGTGTGTGTCTGTAAATATGTATGAATATCTGCATGCGTGTGTGTCATTGTAAAGCATGTATATATATATGTTGATGTATGTGTGTATGGGTCTGTATTTGTATGTGTGTATAAGAGGCTGTGTTTGTATGAATATCTGCATGTGTGTGTCATTGCAAATCATGTATATATGCTGCTGTATGTGTGTGTGGCTCTCTATATGTGTATGTGAGTCTGTGTTTGTATGTATATCTGCATGTCTGTGTCCTTCTAAAGCATCTCTATGTGTATGCATGAGTCTGTATTTGTATGTGTGTGCATGTGAGTTGGTGTTTGTATCTATCTATCTATATATATATATATATATATATATCTGCATGTCTGTGTTCCAAAGTATGTGTATATTCTGCTATATATGTGTATGTATGAGTCTGTACTTTTATGTGTACTCATGTGTTCGTGTGTATCATCCTAAGCATGTGTGTGTTTGTGTGTGTCCCTGTGTATATGAGTCTTTATTCAGGTTCTGTACGATGTTATTGTATGCATGTATGTCTGTGTATAACTGAGAAATCTGTGAGAATGTGTAGCGTGCTGTATGCGTTGTGGTAATTATTATTATTGGCAGTATCGGTAGAGGGTCGGACGCCAAGCATAGAGTTACGGCCCTTGCCATTCTGAGTTCAAATCCCGCTGAGGTTAACTTTACCTTTCATCCTTAC
>OZ024759.1:26200655-26218155 GCA_964016885.1 Eledone cirrhosa | reverse complement strand
AGCATAACCACGACAATAACAAACATACACAATAGCAACAACAACAATACAGCTGCAATAAACGAAAATAAACATCAACGAAAAAAACAAACTAATATAACCACGACAACAAAAATCACAACAAATACAATAACAACAACATATAACAGCAACAACAACAACAACAACAATAAAGAGGTGCTATCATTCGCCCCTATAAATCCACTACTGGATTAAAACGTCCCGTTTCTTATTGATGTTAATCAACTTTAGACATCACAACCGTTAAATTTATGGAGTAATAACAACAAACATCATCATCATCATCATCATTATTACCATTATTATTGTTATTAATGCTTTGGAGCATATAGTTACGGCCCTTTACATTCTGAGTTCAAGTCACGCCAAAGTTAACTTCAATTTTCATCCGTACGGGGCCGATAAAATAAAGTACCAGTCACGCACTGGAGCCGATTTAATCGACTTACTCCACCCCCAAATTGCTGGCTTTGTGTCTATCGTAGAAACTTTTATTATTGTTATTTTTACGATCTGAGTTCAAATCCCGCCGAGGTTGACTTTGCCTTTCATCCTTACGGGGTCGATAAAATAAAGTACCAGTAATGTACTGGGTATTTGCTGGCCTTGTGCCTAACGTAGAAACAATTATATATATAACGTAGTTAACCGAGGTTAACTTTGCCTTTCATCCTTACGGGGTCGATAAAATAAAGTACCAGTAATGTACTGGGTAATTGCTGGCCTTGTGCCTAAAGTAGAAACAATTATATATATAACGTAGTTAACCGAGGTTAACTTTGCCTTTCATCCTTACGGGGTCGATAAAATAAAGTACCAGTAATGCACTGGTATTTGCTGGCCTTGTGCCTAACGTAGAAACAATTATTATAGCTGCTTCGTCATTTGCCACAAGGGCGATGAATGAGTGATATTACAAATACGGATTGCAAGAATTGTGATGCTTCTCTGTGTCTTTCTTGATATTGCATAAAAACAAAGAATATAATAACCTGGAGATTGAATGTGTAGCAAGAAGGGCGGCGCCCCAGCATGGCCTCAGCCGGATGACTGGAGTAGGTAAAATAATATATATATATATATATATATATATATATATATATATATATATATATATATATATATAAATACATGAACGGAGAAAGCTATTAGCGATATATATATGGCTTGTACAAGATAAGAATTGTTTCATTCGTGTTCTATTGCATATCGGGATGAATGTTCTTCAGATTTTATATATATATATATATATATAGAGAGGCAAAAGTCCTCGAGGAAAACAACAACACAGGGAAGCGATTCCCTACAATTATGATGTACATATATATTGATTTTAACACCTGATATAATAGGGAACGAATCATAACGTTTCGGACGTATCCCTCCATCAGAATTGACAAAGAAATAGAAAGATAGACCAGAGTAAGAAGAGAAAGAAACGGAAGAAAAAACTTTTCACAAGAGGAAAAAAAGTCACCCATTTTATATATATAAACTCTTCCTCCCCACACGTATGTATGAACAGAATGGCTGGTTATAGAATCCCCGCCTACACACATGTATATGTGTAAGTAGCCCTATAAAGTTTAATGATTTTTTTTGTCTTTAAATCTGTCACTATTGCACTAATTCGATGACTTTATATGTTCTTCTTCTTCTTTATATGTTCTTCTTCTTCTCTCTCTCTCATTCTCAGTATGTCTATATGTTTCAGTATCTATAACTATGGCTCTCTTCTCGTCCCCCTCCCATCTGCTCCATCTACATCTCCATACACACTAACCACTACCTAACGGCCAAACATCTCACAATCTCCTGACCGCCCAATCCTCCCTCTCATACACCCCCATCTCTCTTTCTACACTCCATAGAATATCACACGTCCATTCAATTGGTCACTTAGCTGTGGACACCATACAGTAACCAAAAGCGGCTTACAAGAAGGAATTACTGACCATTACTGACCATTAGTGTGACACTAAACTGTCACATGACCAAGATCTTCTAACATCAACCTCCCTCCTACAGCAACACCATCATCTACTCTAGAGCCAAGAACGGAATGTCAGCGATTATATTGACCATGCTACTATCCAGTTAGTAATGTGATAAGTAAGCTATCTTCCCTGGTGGTGGAGAGTTCAAACCCCGAGTTACTATATGTGTATATACTTTAGTTTATGCGGGACAAAGAAAGCGACATCGCAAATAACGACTCACACACATACACTCAAATATATATATATATAAATATACACAATCACCCTCTCTCACGCACACACACACATATATATATGAGTACATGTATATATATATATATATATATTATAAAGTTAAAAACAAAAAACAAAAACAATAACGAAGAGTGCAGTACAAACAGTGTTAGTATTAGGTTTACGCTTTATATATATATATATATATATATATATATATATATATATATATATATATATATATATATATATTTATATATATATATATATACAGTAATAATAATAAATTTGAAGACTAAACTCCAAAGAGGGCTCGATAAGGATGAATATATGTATCAAATATATAAGAACCGTAGAGCAAATATTTATTAAAATAACAGATTAAAGTTTAAGCAACGAATTGCTGCTTTCACCCTTAACGTTTCAGAAGATCCCGTTAAGGGTGAAAGCAGCGATTCTTTGCTTAAACTTTAATCTATTATTTTAATAAATATATATATATATATATATATATATATATATATACACACACATACATGTAGTCTAATTGCTATAAATTAATGTTTTGTCTCTCGTCACTTACTCCACTGGACAGCGTTTTGGCTTGTGTCAGACGATGCTACCCCAAGTGGACCAACAGTACTGTTGGTAGAGGTTGAAGTCCACCTCATCAGCCGAAGACCCTCGTTTCTATCTTTATTTTTAATAATAATTTTTAAAGGTTTCCCCTTAAAAAGATTGTTGTTCGTTTTGCCTTGATTTCGTTCGTAGTCTTGTCCTCTCTGTTAATTTGTTTAACTCTCTCTCTTTCTCCCTCCCTCTCTCTCTCTCTATATATATATATACAGGTTAATTTTCTTAAGTCTCACTCTCTCTCTTTATATATATATAGGAAAAGAGTCAGGATCCCCGACGGCTGAGCTCCGACCGTTTCGGATCTAGCTGTCGAAACGGCCGGAGCTCAGCCGTCGGGTCCTAACTCTTTTCTTATTACCCATTCTACTATCCTAAGTATCGAGTACTCTGTGCGTTAGGGTCCACTTGGTTTCTTACCACACTTTCTTTGTTATATATATATATATATATATAATGTGTATAGAGGTTAATTTTCTTAAGTCTCTCCCCCCCCCCTCTCTCTCTCTCTCTCTCTCTCTCTCTATATATATATATATATATATATATATATATATATATACACACACAGGCATGTGTATGTTTATGTGTTAGACAGAGAAAGAATGTAATAATGATAAAGCGGAGGATTGTGTATGTGTATATGTTATTGGTTGTATAGGTGTATTTATTTGTTGTCAATCTCTCCTCATATATACGTAAATGTGTGTACATGTGTGTATGTGTGTGTATATATGTGTGTGAATAAGTGACATAATGACAATTATATTTGTTCTAATTAGTGATAGTGTCATTACTTCTATTATTTCAAGATGGCGCTCGTGTGATGCTAATGTTTTTTGGTAAGATTGATGTCTGACTATATCACTCACGTCATTCCCGATGTGGTTGTTGTTGGTGGTGGTATTGTTTTAACTGTACTGGCGCTGGTGGTGCAGGTGGAGGCATGGGTGCTGCTGGAGGCGCTAGTAGAGGTAGTGGTGGAGGTTCAGCTAGTGGTGGTGGAGGTTCAGCTAATGGTGGTGGTGGTATAGGTGCTGGTGGAGGTTCAGCTAGTGGCGGTCGCGGTGGAGGTTCAGCTAGTGGTGGTGGTATAGGTGCTGGTAGAGGTTCAGCCAGTGGTGGTGGTGGTGGTATAGGTGCTGGTGGAGGTTCAGCTAGTGGTGGTCGCGGTGGAGGTTCAGCTAGTGGTGGTGGTGGTGGTATAGGTGCTGGTGGAGGTTCAGCTAATGGTGGTGGTGGTGGTATAGGTGCTGGTGGAGGTTCAGCTTGTGGTGGTCGCGGTGGAGGTTCAGCTAGTGGTGGTGGTGGTGGTATAGGTGCTGGTGGAGGTTCAGCTAATGGTGGTGGTGGTGGTATAGGTGCTGGTGGAGGTTCAGCTTGTGGTGGTCGCGGTGGAGGTTCAGCTAGTGGTGGTGGTATAGGTGCTGGTAGAGGTTCAGCTTGTGGTGGTGGTATAGGTGCTGGTAGAGGTTCAGCTTGTGGTGGTGGTATAGGTGCTGGTAGAGGTTCAGCCAGTGGTGGTGGTGGTGCTGGTGTTGTGGCTAATGTTTTTTAGTATCGCTCTTATTGCTGTTGTTGTTGCGGTAGTGGTAGTTAGTGGATATTTAAGTATTGTTTTTTAGTATTGTTCTTAGTGTTGTTGTTGTTGCCGCGGTAGTAGTAATAGTAGTAGTGGTGAAGGTGGTGGTGGTGGTGTGGTGGTGGTCGAGGAGAAGGTGGTAGTTGTAGTGGTGATGGTGAAGGTGAGATGGTTGCCTTTAATGTTGTAATTAGCGTCGGTTTCTTTTGTTTGTACTTTACTGGAGAGAAAAGAGGGTTGTGGGAGGAGGTGGAATGGAGGAGAGGTTGGGTTTTATAAGCGTTTGTTGATTGCCACTATTATCATTATTATCATCATTTACGTTCTGGGTTCAAATCTCTTTCATCCTTACTGGGTCGATAAAATAAAGTACCAGTAATGCACTGGGATTGATTTAATCGACTTTTCCCCATCATTGAAATTGCTGGTCTTGTGCCTAAATCAGAAACTATTATCATTATCATTTACGTTTTGGGATAAATTCCCTTTCATCGTTACGGGTCGATAAAATAAAGTACCAGTAATGCACAGGGGTCATTTTAATCGACTTTCCCCATTTCCATTCAAATTGATGGCCTTGTGCTTAAAGTAGACACCATTACTAATACTGTGATTTATATGTTAAAGTGAAGAAAGTAAAGGAGAATGTACAAATGACAAATGTGTCCTTCAGAGTTACGGCCCTAGCCATTCTGAGTTCAAATCCCGCCGAGGTTAACTTTGCCTTTCATCCTTACGGGATCGATAAAATAAAGTACCAGTAATACACTGGTTATTTGCTGGCCTTGTGCCTAACGTAGAAACAATTATGTATTATATAGTGTTAATAATTGGAATTTGGCTGCTCTTTCTAAAAGGCCCATCTACTAAGTATATCTTTGTTGGTGGTGAAATAGTGTTCGTGTCATAGTTGTTGTTGGTGATGATGCTTGGAAAGGTAGTGATTGCTGGGCTTGTGCCTAAATTGGAACCATTTTTATTGGATTGGCAGTATCGGTAGAGGGCCGGAGGTCATGCTTTTACGCGCATAGAGTTACGGCCCTTGCCATTCTGGGTTCAAATCCCGCTGAGGTCAACTTTGCCTTTCATCCTTACGGGGTCGATAAAATAAAGTACCAGTAATATACTGAGTAATTGCTGGCCTTGTGCCAAAAGTAGAAACAATTATTATCATTGGTGGATTGGCAGTATCAGTAGAGGGCCGGACGTCACGCTTTGCAGCATAGAGTTACACCCCTTTACGGTCTGAGTTCATATCCCACCGAGGTTAACTTTGCCTTTCATCCTTACGGGATCGTTAAAGTAAAGCATCAGTAATGCACTGGGTCGATTTAATCGACTTTCCACTCCCCCAAAATTGCTGGCCTTGTGCCTATATAAGAAACCATTACTAGCATTTTCATAATTATTATTATTATTTTTATTATTGTTGTTATTATTATTGTGATTGCTATTTATTATTGTTCTATAATTGCTCCCGCCACACACAACATTCACAGACACATATGTATAACTGAGTATCTCTGCATATATATATATATATATATATATATATATATATATATATATATATATATATATATATATATATATATATATGTATGCTTGTATATAATTATGTGTGTGTTTGTATACGTATATATATATATATATATATATATATATATATATATATATACACGCATATGTATGTGTTTGAGCACATGCCGCCACTTTCAAGCCCTCAGCACACGACTCTGCTGTCACACTTGATGTGATGGTGGTAATGATGGTGGAGCGGCCTAGTGGTGATGAGAGGGCGGGGGCAGCAGCAGCACCGCCGTAGGTGATGGTGGTATTACTACTGGCGAGGGCGGGGAATACAAGCTGATATTGTATTGTCTGCCTAATGAAAGCGCATTTAATAGAATTGGATTAAGAGTTAACAATCAAGGAACCCTTCACCTCCTCTACCGACCTCTACCCCGCAAGACATACTAAAAAAATATAAATTAAAAAAATATATACAATAAAACCTCCAACATTGCCAACAAAAGTTCAAATAAAATCAAAAGTAAAGGCTAAAAAATTAAAATAAATCACGCCATAAATAAGAATCGAACATGATTTTTTTTTTCTCCTACCGAAATGAAATACAGATTATCATTAAGACACAACAACAAAATAATAGGTAGTAACACACATGTGGAAATGTACACATACACATAAACATGTTATGAAAAGATCCAGTTATATATATATATAAATATATATATATATATATATATATATATATACATACACGTACGAACATATAGTCATATATATATATATGTGTGTGTGTGCGCGTGTGAATGTGTTTGTATGTCTGTACACGCACATATATATATATATATATATATATATATAGAGAGAGAGAGAGAGAGAGAGAGGGAGGGAGAGAGAAATAGAGAGAGATTTCTTTATTTATATAGATAGATAGATAGATATTTAGATAGATAGACAGACAGACACACAGAATGACGGGGAGAACAAAAATAGTGGCGGGTGGCAGGAAAGCGGAACACATATAAAAATGAAACGGAACTAAAGGGAGCGAATATAAAAGAGTAAGAATCAAAACAGGAAATAATAATAACAATAACAATAATAACAATAATAATAATAATACTATTAATGATAATAAAGCAATGGACAAACCTTTTCTCTTTCTACCACGCCCTAAAGCTCCTGACACACCACACACCGATTATGTGTCTCATCTTAATTTTTTCCTCTTTCTCATTTTTTTTCTCCTATTTTTATTTTTACTAACAATAAATTCCTGACTCTTATAATTTTCGGCGTCCATTTTTCATTCTAAAAAAAAAAAAATAAATAAATAAATAAAAAATACAAATATTTAGAAAAAGTAATGATAGCAAAACAACAAGAATAACAACAATAATAACTAGCGATAAATATGAACAAAATAGGCATGACACGCACAGACAGACAGAGAGACAGACGTACAAAGACTGTAACAAACACAGCCACACAGAAGTTACAAATAGAAAACAATAAATAATAATAACAACACTAACAACAACACCAATAATAAAAAGAACACCACCACCAACAACAACACCACCACTACCACCACCCACATCATCATCAACACCAAAAAAACATCACCACTACCACCAACAACAACAAAACCAACACCAACACCACCAACAACACCACAACACCAACAACAACACCACCAACAACAACAACAGCAACAGCACCACTACTAACAACAACAAAACCAACACACCACCACCAACAACAACAAAAATAAAACCACTACCAGCTGACAATAACAACAGCAACACCACCAAAAACAGCACCACTACCAACAACACCAACACCAACTCTAACAACAACAACAAAAACAGTACCACCAACACCAACAATAACCACCACCATCATCACCAATAACAACAAAAAAACAACCCCACCACCAATACCACTACAAATAACAAGAGAAACAACGCTAACAACAACAAGGAAAGAAAAAGTGATCGGCAACAAAATAAAAATAATAATAAAACAGTCGGGTGAGTGTTGGAATACGAAAATAAAGATGGCATATTTGAAAGTGAGCGAGTAAAATGGCGGCTGTATTCATTTTCACGGATTATCTGTGATGGAGGATTAAGATGAAGTAATTTAGGCCGTTTTCACTGAGGAGGTATTACAACTACAACAACAACAACAACAACAACAACAGCAGCAGCTATAACTACGGTCACGGCTACTACGACTACAACAACAATAGCTACAATTATGACTACTACTAGTACTACTACTACTACTACTACATTAACTGCTTCGACTTCTACTACAACAACAACAACAGTCTCTCTCTCTCTCTCTCATATATATATATATATATATATATATATATATATATATATATATATATATATATATGCATCTATCTATCTCTCTCTCTATATATATATTATATTATATATTTATGTTCATACACGGAACAAAAGTGGTGTATATACACACACACATACACACACACACATACACATATACATATATAGAGAGAGGTAGAACAGTGGAAGGTAATATCCGTAGTGGTAGAATATTCAGTCCATGGGACGAGTTAGGTAGAAGTAGTAACACAACAGTTAGTTCACCATACCGAGAACAATTGTTTCACCTTATGCGGAGTCCGAGCTGAAGATCCGCATAAGGTGAAACAATTGTTCTCAGTATGGTGAACTAACTGTTGGGTTACTACTTTATATATATATATATATATATATATATATATATATATATATATATATATATATATATATATATATAAAATATTTAAAAAATAATGAATAAAACAACGAAACAGTTCCTTATATTAAACAAAAAAAGTTCATTATTTAACGATCGTTTCTAGGACATATATGTGTTAGAATTGGCATGCATATTCAAAAGATCTATGTACAAAATTATACAAACTATCAAGCAGAATATATATACCATCACATATATATGCATACCATCACATATATATATATATATAAAACATGAGAAGAATGAATACTGCGTGGTTGCACATGGGTTATATATGATAAAAATAGTCCTTCATCAGTGATTTTCCAAACTTCATTGGTATTTCATATATATATATATATATAGTGAAAAATGGAACGGGAACAAAACAGAGGCAGTACGAACAAAGGTTTATTAGTTTCACGCTCTTGAGAGTGGGGGTGGGGTGGGGAAGACAGAAATACTTCGATGAAAAAGAATGAAGATTTTTTTAATGAATCATGAAAGAAAATATTGGTGTAATGAGTTATATAAAACATTTTAAATACTAGAAATAAAAGGAAAGATGACGATCGCTAGAACAGACAAGGAAGCAATGTTTTCCATTGTTCTTTTCATTGCTGCATCTATCTGTCTGTCACAACCCCTGACAGAAAGTGTAAGATGAAATATAGCATCTTGCTCAACTGGCCACACTCGACTGAGGAATCGAACACATGACGTGATTATCGTTAGTTCAAGACCCTCACCACTAGGTCACGCGCCTTCATTTAAATTTTAAATACTGTGTATAAATTGTCTAAAGTGTATAAAGAAGATTGTGGAGAAGGAAAATCTTAGTTTAAAAGGTTCAAAAGGCTAATAGAAAGCAGAATGTATAAATGATATGTATGCACGGTCTGTAACTCCTGTGGGGGCCATAGACGCACCCTATTGAAATACGGTGTTTCTGGGCATTGTTTAAGCCCGGCAGAGCCCATCTCTTATTCAGATCTGAATACATCAGATTTCTTCAAGAGAAGTTTAGAGAGTGTGAGAAAATAGAAAAAAGAGATATAGAGGAAGAATTGACCCCAGTTCTTGACTAGTAGTTTTTTTTAACGATGTCGAATGGATGAAAGGTAAAGTTGATCTCGGTGGGATTTGAAATGAGAGAACAGAGAGCCGAAACAAATACCGCAAACCATTCTATCCTACGTTCAATGACTCTGCCCATTCGCTTCCTAAAAAACAACATGATATAAAGTGAATTTTTGAACATGGTCAAATGTCAGACATTTTTATGAGAAGAGTTGTAATCGATTGAATTAGTTCCCATCACAACCCACTACTTGAACCTTTATATTGATCTCGTAAGAATGAAAGAAAAACTTCTATCTTGGTGTACAACTGGATCTGAGAAAGTAAAAATATTTCTCACCAGGTATTTTGTACAGAAAAGAGAGGTCGCCATGTTTGAGAGAGAGAAATAATGTTTTACTCTGTTTTACAGTGAAATATATAAATATACACACCCACTGCTGTATATAGACCATACATAGGGTGTATATATATATATATATATATATATATATATAGCCGTGTGTAGGACTGGATCTGAGAAAGTAAAAATATTCCTCACCAGCTATTTTGTACATCGATTCAGACATCTTTGGTGTTTAAAAAAAAATCAAATGTGGTTCAAATTATGTTGAAAAATAAATTGAAAAAAAAGTGATTAATGAACTATTGAAAGATTGAATGAGTGATCGATAAAATCAGTTATCGGGAAAGAGGTATAAAATAAATAATTAGATGAAAGAGAAAACAAAAACGTCGTTGGCAGAAGAGAGGAGGAGAGATAAAGGTGAGAGAGAGAAAGAATGAGATACGGGGGTAGGTAGGGGGTGAGAGAGAGAAATAATGAGATACGGGGGGTGAGAGAGCGAGAGAGAGGGGGGAATGAGATACGAAGAGAGGTAGGATGTAAGAGAGAGAAAGGGAGGATGAGACAAGGAGAGAGGTAGGATGTAAGAGAGAGAGACGGGGGAGGAATGAGATACGAAGAGAGGTAGGATGTAAGAGAGAGAAAGAGAGAAAATGAGATACGAAGGGAAGTAGGATGTGTGTGTGTGTGAGAGAGAGAGAGAGATACGAAGGGATGTAGGATGTAAGAGAGAGAGAAAGTGAGAGAGAAGAAATGGTACACGGAAGAAGGAGAGAGGAAGAAGGAAAAATGAAGAAGAGGAAGGAGAGAGGAAGGAGAGGAACAATATGGTTGAAGACTGAATAAAATTTCAATGAAACTGTAGTAAAAAGGTGGAAAGGGATTAGAGATTTAAGTAAATAAGAAAATAAATGGAAGAGTGGAGAAGAAACGAATAAATCAACGAAAGTAGGAAGGAAAGAGAGAAAGAAATGAAGAAATTAACAAACTAACGCAAGAAAAAAAGGAAAGAAAGACAGAAGGGATAAACTAACAAAAAAAAGCAAAAAAAAAAAAACGAAAGACAGAAAAGAAGGAGCGAAAGAAAGAAAGGAAGGAGTGAAAGAAAGATAGATAGATAGAAAAGTGAAAAACTTAAGAAAGAAAGACAGGAAGGATAAAAAGAAAACGAAAGACAAGAAGAATGAAAGAAAGATAGATAGAAGAAAAAAAGAAAACATAAGAAAGAAGGAAAGAAATAAAGAGAGAGAAAGAGAGGAAGATAAAGGGAGAGAGAGAGGGAGAGAGAGAGAGAGAGAGAGAGAGAGAGAGAAAATGAGAGAGAAAGAGAGAAAGAGAGAAAGAGAAAAAGAGAGATATAACGAGAGAGAGAGAGCGAGAGAGAGAGAGAGAGAGAGAGAGAGAGAGAGAGAGAGAGAGAGAGAGAAAGTGGTAAAAGGAAAGATGGAAACGAGAGTAAAAGATGTAATGTTTTGACAAAGTAGAAAATGATTGTTTTAAAGAAGACATCTTGGAATTTATGACTGGCTATACGTCGGTCGTCTGCTGAAATTGTCGTTCCCGTCATGCCTTTCGTTGTCTTGTACGGATTAATCTCCAATCCTCACTTGTCTAACACTGAATATTAATACACATCTGTCTCTCTCTCTCTCTCTCTCGCTCTCTCTCTCCCCAGCCTCTCTCCCTCTATGCATACTTGCATATGTGTGTATGTATATATATATATATGTATATATACACACACACATATGTATGTATATATATATATACACACACCTGTATATATATATATATATATACATATACATATGTGTGTATATATATATACATATATATATATATATATGTATGTATATATATACACACATATGTACATATATACATGCACCCAATTATCCATGTGTGAATGTATTTGTAATCAGTGACACATACACACACATACATCTCCCATATATATATATATATATGTGTGTGTGTGTATGTGTGTACATATATGTACATACACACATACATATGTGTGTATGTGTGTATGAATGTATGTATGTATGTGTGTATACAGTCCGTCAGACCGTGTATACCTTCCTATCAATAAATCCGTTCATGTTCCCTGTCTGCTTGCCTGTCTGTCTGTCTCTACTCCTAACTAACTTTCTTAAGACTCTTCCCCTTCTCTCACCCTTTCTCTCTCTCTCTCTCTCTCTCCTCATCATTCCCTCTTCCAACCGTTACTCTTTCCCAATTCAACCCCCCTCTGTCTCTACTCTGTCTCGACTTTCTTCCTTAAGACTCTTCCCCCTCTCTCACTCTCTCTCTCTGTCTATCTCTGTGTCCCTCGCTCCCTCTCTCTCCATCACTCCCTCTTTCAACCCTTACTCCTGCCCCATTCAATCCCCTTTCACTCCTCCCACCACTCCCCACTACCACCACTTTATCTCTGAGACAAGCTAATTGAATCATGACGAAGTTACGTTAATACCCACACATATGGTTCTTCCAAAATCACGCAGCCATTTTTTGCTGTTGCTGTTGTCCCACGTTGTTGTTGTTAGTATTGTTGTTGTTGTTGTTAGTATTGTTGTTGTTGTTTTTAGTGTTGTTGTTGTTGTTGTTGTCCATGTTGTTGTTATTGTTGTTGCTTTTCTTGTTCTGGTGGCTTTATTGTTTGTTGTTGTTGTGTTGTTGCTGTCATTGTTGTCCGCGTTGTTGTTAGTGTTGTTGATGTTATTGGTGGCTTTATTGTTGTTGTTGTTGCGGTCATTGTTGTCCACGTTGTTGTTTTTATTGTCGTTACCGTTACTGTTGTTGTTGTTGTTCTTCTTCTCCTTGGTGTCTTTATTGTTGTTCCTCTTACTCTTGTTTTTGTTGTTCTTCTTCTTGGTGTCTGTTGTGTTGTTGTTGCTGTTATTTTTGATTTTGTTCTTTGGTCTTGACGTTGTTGTTGCTGTTGGTGAGACCAGTGCCATTCCCTCGCTACCATTATGGTGCTTTGCTGTTTGTTGCTATTCTTGTTGTTGTTCATGATGTTATTGTAGTTGTTGTTGCTGCTGCTGCTGCTGCTGGAAATGTCGATGCTGGAAATGTCATTGTTGTTGTAGCTGCTGTCACCGTGGTTAGTACTAACGTTGTTGTTGTTGGTGGTGGTGTTACTGCTGATGTAAGCTGTCCCATAGGATTACGGATTTCTAATGAATAAATTTTTTGTTTTGTTTCCCCAAACACGGACACCAGTTCATATGTGTGTGTATATATATATGTGTGTTTGTGTGTATATATATATGTGTGTGTGTGTGTAAGCAAGGGGGGTTAAATGCACTGGTATTAGCTAATTCAAATTAGAAACAAAGACATGTAGGTAGGAATCAAGTGTGGCTTTAAAGCCAAATGGTAAGTGTGGCAGACAATTTTCTACCTTGTTTGATCTCATCAGCGGAGCGTATTCAACACAGTTTCCTCGCACAAGAAGTGATCTGTTTTCTAGAGAATATTTCCTAAATGTTCCAAAAATTATTATTGTTGTTCAGAGAATCTCTCTGACTAAGTAACTTTGGGGTTTACTTAATGAGATATGTTTGGTATATAACAAGAATTTGTCGAAATAAGGTGTTATAATTATGAAATTTTGATAGTGTTTTTCTTACTACTACTTCTACTACTACTACTACTATTACTACTACTGATCCTACTATTACTATCTCATCATCACCAACCACCACCAATATTAAAAAACACCACGTCCATCAACACTGCCACATTCAACCCCAGCAGCAGTATCATCTCAACCAACACTAGTACACTCAACTACCACAACCAACACCACCACCACCACCACCACACCATCAACCCGAACACCAACACCACAACCATCACATCGAACACCACCACCACTACCATCAACCCGAACACCACCACCACCAACATCACAACCAATACTACAACCATCACCACCACCACCACCACCGTCTGCACCAACACCACAACCATCAACCCGAATACCATCACCCAACACCACCAACATCTCTAGAAACAACAACACGATAAACAATACCACTACCAACACCACCACCACCAACACCACAATCAACACCATCATTCTTACCGCCACCATCGCTAGCACTAATACTATCACCTCCAATACCACCACGCTCACACTTAATACCACCACCACTACCACTAATACCACCACCAACATGACTACCACCAATACCACTACCATCACCACCACCATCACTACCACTAATAATTGTTTCTACATTTGGCACAAAGCCGGCAAATACCCAGCACATTACTGGTACTTTATTTTATCGACCCCGTAAGGATGAATGGCAAAGTTAACCTGGGCGGTATTTGAATTCAGATCGTAAAGGGACGTAACTGTGCTGGAAAGCATGGCGTCCGACCCTCTACATATACTGCCAACCCACCGCCCTAATAATACCATCTATACCACAACTATCACCACCACTAATACCACCAGCACCGTAGCCGCCACCATCACTACCACTAACCTCATCACCATAGATACCACCAGCACCACAACCACTAATACCATAGCATAGACACCACCACCACCATCATGACTACCATCAATACCACTACCATAGATACCACTACCATCACCACCACTATTACCACCAGCACCATTACCAACACCATCACTACCATTAACACCGCCACCATAAATACTACTACCGCCATCACCACCACTAATACCACCACCACTAATACAACCACCACCACCACCACCACCACTAAACCACATCGACGTTATCAAAGCAGAAAATAACATTAACCACCCCCACTACTCCCCACCCCCACCTGTCCAATCAATTTCGGGGGTCACATGACAGTCACATGACAGTTTTACTGCTATTTCACTGCGATTAGATCCCATGTTCATTTATCGAGACATTTATGTTGCCCTTCTATATTTTACTGTATTCC
This sequence comes from Eledone cirrhosa, assembly GCA_964016885.1. Lineage (NCBI taxonomy): Eukaryota > Metazoa > Mollusca > Cephalopoda > Octopoda > Eledonidae > Eledone > Eledone cirrhosa. The sequence goes on along the minus strand of OZ024759.1, from coordinate 26,203,052 downwards.
CAACACACCACCATCACCACCATGACATCAACAAACCACTACTCTGACCTCCACCACCACTAGCACTATATTTTACCATATTCCTCAACACACCACCATCACCGCCATGACCCCAACACACCACCACTCTGACCGCCACCACTACTGACATGATAGTTTACTGTACTCCTTAACACACCACTTCCACTACCACTTCTACCACTAACACCAGAAACAAAACTACTACAACTACAACCTCTACCAAAACTCTCACTACCACCACCACAGTACAATTACTAAAACCCTCACCACAACAACAACAACCATCATTATCACAACCACCACCAACACCACCACCGCCACAACAAAAACAACCATCATTATCACAACCAACAACAACAACAACAACAACAACCATCATTATCACCACCACAACAACCATCATTATCACCACCACCACCACCACCACAACAACAACAACCATCATTATCACAACCAGCACCACCACCACCACAACAACAACCATCATTATCACCACCACCACCACAACAACAACCATCATTATCACCACCACCACCACCACAACCATCATCATCACCACCACCACAACAACAACCATCATTATCACCACCACCACCACCACAACCATCATCATCACCACCACCACAACAACAACCATCATTATCACCACCACCACCACCACAACCATCATCATCACCACCACCACAACAACAACCATCATTATCACCACCACCACCACCACAACCATCATCATCACCACCACCACAACAACAACCATCATTATCACCACCACCACCACCACAACCATCATCATCACCACCACCACAACAACAACCATCATTATCACCACCACCACCACCACAACCATCATCATCACCACCACCACAACAACAACCATCATTATCACCACCACCACAACAACAACCATCATTATCACCACCACCACCACCACAACCATCATTATCACCACCACCACAACAACAACCATCATTATCACCACCACCACCACCACCACTAACACCAGAAAGAAAACCACTACCGAAACCCTTACCACCACTACCACAGTACCACTACCAAAACCATCACCACCACCACCACAACCACAACAATCTCCATCATCATCAACGACAACAACATTCTCGTTCACTCTCTTAGAAACCTCCATCTCTCACCCTCCCTCATCTCTCTCTCTCCCGCTATGTATATATGTATATATGTATGTAAATATGTATGAATGTACATCTCTATGAATGTATATATGTATGTATGTATATATATGTACGAATGTATATATGTATGTATGCATGTGTATGAATGTATGTGTATGAATGTATATATGTATGAACATATGTATATACGTATATATATATATGAATGTACATATCTAAGAATGTATATATGTATGAATGTATATATGATAAATGTTTATATGTATGAATGTATATATATGTATGAATGTATATATGTATGAATGTATATATGTATGGATGTATATATGTATGTATGAATGTATATATGTATGGATGTGTGTATATATGTATATATGTATGAATGTATATATCTATGAATTTATATATGTATAAATGTATGTTTGTATGTATTATCTATATATGTATGCATATATGTATGAATATATATATGCATATATATGTATGTATATATATGTGTGTATGTATGTATGAATCTATCTATCTATCTATCTCTCTATCTATCAAATTACCCCTCTCCACCTCCTCACTCTCTCTGACTTTCATCCCCTCTCACTCTATCAATCCATCTCTCCCCTCCACTCCCGTAAATCTCCGTTTTCTATCTGATTCAATTTTGATTCATTGTTTTAGTGAGGACTTCAGAGACTTATGTATTGTCACTGTGTGTGTGTGGAGATGTTTGTTGTCGTGTGTGTAGGTGTGTGTTTGTGTGTGAAGAAGAAAGAAGAAGAAGAAATAAATAAATACATGAAATAAAATATTAAATATGAAAAAAAAAAGAAAAAAGTGAATAAAAGTTTTTAAAAAAAAGAAATTGCTGGAAGGGAACCTAATTTTCAAAAAGAGTTTACATTTAGAGAAATAATTAATCATGTACAACACACAAACACACGCACACATGTATTTTTATATATATATATATATATATATATATATATATATATATATATATATATATATATATATATATGTATATATGTATATATATATGTATATATCATAAACGGATAAATAGATAAAGATTATTAAAGAGAATGAGTGAATATAACAGATTCGAAATAAAACGGAATTCGGTTTATAAGTTGACATGACACATTCAGAAAATTAACATTTAAAGAGAATGGAAAAACATGGAGCAAACAATATATATAAATAAATATATATATATATATATATACATATATAC
>OZ024759.1:26183155-26188155 GCA_964016885.1 Eledone cirrhosa | reverse complement strand
TTATTATTTTTTTTTTTTTTTCTGTATTTGTCAAACTTTGTCCCTTATATATTTCTACAGCATTGTACCAGCTTTCTGAAACTTAGCCATTTACTAAATATCTTACATTGATTTGTATAAACTATACTTCTCTAATATTAATGCTGTAGGCCTAGAATTTGGCTGGTACAAAGCCGAGAACATTGAAAGAAAATGTTCTATGTTGTCATGTCAATAGAACTGGGCCAACATTTGATGAAGGCCTGTAATTACAACATGTCAACCAATTGACTCCATTAATCGCACTAATGCTTGGGTTAATTAAACATGTTTACATTGATATAGATATATGTTCATGGGTTTGTATATATGTCTGTGTGTTGTGTGTCTGTATGTGTATGAGTTTTTGCATATATATATATATATATATATATATATATATATATATATACATATACATATATATATATATATATATATATATATATATATATATTAATATATATATATATATACATGTATTTATGTGTGTGTGTGTATCTATATGAGTTTATATCAGCAGCTGCCTGTATGTATATGTGTTATATACGGACATATATACATCGCGTGTGTAAAGGAAGACAAAATCAAATTTACATCGTTGGAAGCGGGGAAATAATCAATTGGATAGGGTCTGTGTGTAGTGTTGCATACATACATACACATAATACATACATACATATATATATATACACATATATATATACATATATACACATAATAAATATATATATTATATATATATATACACACATACACATATATATATATACATATATACACACAATAAATATATATATCATATATATATATACACACACATATATATATACATATATACACAAATATATATATTATATATATATATATATATATATATATATATATAGAGAGAGAGAGAGAGAGAGAGAGAGACGATGAGAGAGACCAACACATAGATAGATGATAGATAGATCGATAGATAGATAGATAGATAGATAGATAGATAGATAGATAGATAGATAGATAGATATTTTTTCAATCGTTCTATCCATCCGTAACTGTAGGAAACGATATCGATAGATCTGTTATTAATGAGCCTTTGATATAAATATAATCTAATGGGGGCACAGGTCCCTCATTGTTTTATTCTTTTGTGAAGGGAATTTATAGAAACTGTAGCATGGCCATAAAATTTCATGTAGTATGCAGTTGGGGACTTTTACTTTCTGAGTTCATATCCTAGACATTATTCACTTTGTCTCCCACATATTCGAGGTAGATAATAGCAAAGTAAGTATCTGGAATCTGGATTGGCAGTCTGAGTTCAAATCTCGCCGGGGTTAACTTTGCCTTTCATCCTTACGAGGTCGATAAAATAAAGTACCAGTAATACACTGAGATAATTGCTGGCCTTGTGCCAAAAGTAAAAATAATTATATGATATCTGGATTGATTTATATAGAAATGATTTCTACAGAAGTAGAACTGTTTCATCAGGAATGTCTTCATGGTTTCATACGACGAAACAGTTCTAGTTCTGTAGGAGTCATATCTATATTAAATAAAAATAAAAATATATATTCTTTACCAATGTATTGAGTACTCTTTTTAACTGTGGTTACCCGCAGACACAACTCGGAAAGCTATTATATATATATATATATATATATATATATATATATATATATGTGTGTGTGTGTTCGTTGAGGAGTCACTTCCATATGTCAGTTAAGAATGAGGTATATATAGATACACACAGACACATACACATTACATATATATATAGATAGATACACACACACAATACATATACATATACATATACGTATATATATATATAGAGATAGATAGATAGATACACACACACACATTATTATTATTGTATATATATATATATATATATATATATATATATATATATATATATATATATATATCACTCGCTTGTCGGTAGTTTTATCCATGATCAAAGTGTGGTATTAAAACCACTGAGAAATATTGAATTTCAAGCTTCACCACCAACAACCGCAATATACACCACAAAACAACAGTCTCACAACACCATCACCACACTTTACAACAGCTAAAAACACCATCGCCACCATCACCAATCATAAATAGATAGCTACACCATACACCACACAATATATCTCACCTCCACACCATTCCCGAACAACAAATACCAATACCACCGTAATCACACCATAAACTACACAACAGACACAACCACATAATACACTTCACAACAAAAAACAACCAGAACATACACCGCACAACAGCTTCAACCACACCACACCATCACCATCGTAACCAAAACCATAGAGTAAATGGCAGCCACAGCCACCTCACACAACTACACAACTGACATAACCAGACCATACACCACACAACACATCACACAACAACAACAATATCATACACCTCACAACAACCACAACCATGCCATACCACATCTACAAACACCAGCGACACCATCCTAACTATACCATACACCACACAACAACCACACACCACACCATACAACACACCATTCCGCAACAAATAAAAACACCACCCCATCACTACCACCACCACCACCACCACCATCACCACCGCTGTCGCCTCCATCACCAACCATTCCACAACAATTTCAAACACCACCCCACCACTACCACTACCACCACTACCACTGCCAACTCCACAACCATCTCTACCGTCACCTCTATAGTCACTGCCGCCGCCGCCATCACCAACCATTCCACAACAAATACAAAGGCCACCACCATCACTGCCCCTGCCGCCTCCATCACCAACCATTCCACAACAAACATAAACATCCCCACCACCATCTCTACCATCACCTCTACAGTCACCGCCGCCGCCGCCATCACCAACCATAAATACATAATAACTTGGCCATTATACATATTTCTGTTTATGACTTTTCATTGGTCGGCTGATATTGTTGATTCTCGAGCAGCGTTCGTCATCTTTAATGATGGGTAAAATGACAGCCAAGCTGAGCTTCCGTTAGCAGCCATGATCTTAATCAAGCAGCTAATTAAGATGGCATTTAATTACTTTAAACTCTTTACTCATTGATCAGGGATAGATAATGTACAAGTCACACTTAATTAATGTTACATTAGAACGTTATGTATGAACGTTCCTGCCTTCCAAATTACATACACTGCCTGCGCGTGTTTGTATATGTGTGTGCATGTGTGTGTGTGTGTGTACGAGTGTATGTGTGTACATGTGTGTGACTGTGTGTGTGTGTGTGTGTGTGTATACGTGTGTCTGTGTCTGTTTGTCTGCACATGTGTCTGTGTGTACGTGTGTATATATACGTGTATTTGGGTGTATCTGTGTATTTGGGTGTGTACGTGTGTGTGTGTACGTGTTTCTGTGTGTTTATACGTGTGTGTGTGTGTATACGTGTGTCTGTATGTTTATCCTTATATGTGAGTATGGGTATTTGAATGTATACATTACCCTTAGTGTATGACTATATGTATGGTTGTTTGTATGTGTGCTTATGCCTATATATGAGTATAAGTGTTTGAGTGTGATTATTACTTACTGTTTGTGTATGTGTATCTGTGTATGTTTATGTATGTGTGTGAATTTATATCTATGTGCGTATATGTATTTGAATGTGTGCATTACTGTATATGTATGAGTTTATGTGTGTGTTTATGTATATATGTATGTGTATTACTATCCGGGTATGAGTATATGTATGTGTATGTGTACTTATTTGCATTTTTTGTCTGTGTATGAGGATATGTGGGAGTAATTATGTGTACGTTTGTGTGATACTCAGTGCGTGAACGAATTCCATCTATTTAACTAACTATACATATGTGTGAGCGTGTGTGTGGTGTATGTGTTCCATGTGTGTGTTTGTAGGATTTTAGTCACAGACTCACATTTACACACACAGACATGCAGTGCCTTGCTCAAAGGTACAACACCTGACCGGGTCGTAAATCGAACCTACAACTTTATAATCGCTAGTCTAACATCCTAACAGCTAAACTTTGAGTCTTCAAGTCAGTTGACAATGGTTAACCAAACTACCAACACAATCACAGTATTGTATGTTCATATACATTCGTTAAGCTTTCTGCTATTTTAACTTCTAGTTTTAAATAGAAAATTATATTCTGATAATGTCTCCCTTTGCACGTCTTCCCTATGAAATTCTCTTCTGGTTTCTTAATTTCCTGACTAAAGTTAGCAAAAATTCGAAAGCAATATGAATCGTAATGTTCTCTCTCTTTGAATTATGTACCCTCTGTCTCGATCGTTTCCCTTCTCAGTAACCCCTTGTATTTTAGAGGCTTTATTGTCTTGCTTGGAGTGAGTCTCGGCACACACAATCTTTGTGCGTCCATCCCACGCCTCCCAGGAGAGGTCGAAGGGCCATTGCCAGTTTTTGCATCATGAAATGGAGACTACAATATACTTATCCAATAGGCCCCTCTACCTAAGGCCTGAACGCGTCCCTTGTAAAACCAGCAAAGGACGATGTGGTATGGTTCTTTTTTGTTTCCCTCATTATGTTTCAGTTTCAATGGTCTTATTTGCGCCAGTAATCAATCTGGCACTTTGTCAAACCCGCAAAGACTAGGCATTTTCAGAGGCGCTTTATTCGCCTCGTCGTAGCTACATCACTGGGTTGTGAGAGTTTTCTTGGCAGCTACAGGTGTCACCCATTGCTCCATCTCCCCTAGTAGTTTACCGCTGTTGGCTCGCGGTTGCTTATTCGTCCGACAGTTGCCCGCTTATATCGCAACTAGTCATCATATATGGTGACAGTATCCCTATCTGCCACATGCGACATGTTCTCTAGCAGAACATCACTACCAAGAATGTCACCTATTGTTACATCTCCCCGAGTAGCTTACCGCTGTTGGTCCGGGCATGCTTATTCGTCCGACAGTTGCCCGCTTATATCGCAACTAGCCATCATATCTGGTGGCTGTATCGATATCCGCCACCTAACAGAACAGCTT
>OZ024759.1:26155655-26168155 GCA_964016885.1 Eledone cirrhosa | reverse complement strand
CAACAACAACTACTAATACTACTACCACTACTACTACTGCTGCTGCTACTTCTACTTCACATAATAAAATTAATGGTTTCTAATTAAGCCACTATGCTAACAATTTGGGGGCAGGGAAAAAGTCAATTAAATCGACCACAGTATGTTACTGGTATTTTATTTTATCGACCCCGTAAGTAGGAAAGGCAAAGCTAATCTCGGCTGGATTTGAACTCATAATCATAATAATACTAATCATTTCTACTATAGGCACAAGGCAGGCAATTTTCAGGTAGGGGAATGTCGATTAAATCGACCCCAGTGCATTACTGGTGCTTGCTTTGATCGACCCCGTAAAGATGAAAGGCAAAGTTAATCTCGGCGGGATTTGAACACAGAATGTAAGGGGCTATAAAGCATATTGTCCGACGCTCTATCGATAATGCCAATAATAATAATAATCAGCGCAATGGGAATGATATAAAAGGGAACTGAAAAATATTTGGAGCGAATACCTGGAAAGTTATCTCTGCAAAAGATACAGAAAATAATTGTTTCTACTTTTGGCACAAGGCCAGCAAATATACAGTGCATTACTGGTACTTTATTTTATCGACCCCGTAAGGATGAAAGGCAAAGTTGACCTCGGCAGGATTTGAACTTAGAATGGCAAGGTCCGTAACTCTATGCATCAAAGCATGGCGTCAGACCCTCTACCGATACTGCCAATCCACCATATGGATACAAAAAAGATACAGAAAATAATACTGACTGGTAATGTCTATGTCATGAGAAGGGCATTATCAATTAAAAAAAAACATTGCAAAGACATTTACTGTTGTTTGTTTCATTCTGGCATCAGTTGCATGACATGGTGGTGTTGGTTGGGTGGTGGTGGTGTTGGTTGGTTGGTAGTGGGTGGTTGCTTGGTGTTGGTTGGTGGTGGTGATGTTTGGTTGAGTAGTGGTGGTGGTAGTTCGATGTTGGTGTTGGTGTTGGTTGGGTGGTGGTCGTGGTGTTTGGTGGTTGGGTGGTACCTGTGTAATGGTGGTGTGATGGTGTTGGTTGGGTGGTGGTGTTGGTTGGGTGGTGGTATTGTTTGGGTGGTGATGGTATTAGTTGGTTGTGTGATTGCTATGTGGAGGAGGTGGAGGTGGTGGTGTGGAGGAGGTGGTGGTGTGGAGGAGGTGGCGGTGTGTTGCTGTTAAGGCTGTGATGGTTGTGTGGTAGTGGTTGCGTGATAGTGGTGTGGAGGAGGTGGCGGTGTGTTGCTGTTTGGGCTGTGATGTTTGACGGTGGAACTAACCTCCTTAATTGGCTCAATATAATAATTGGTTTCGTTGCCGCCATTTCCATTACTACTACCACCACAACTACAGCTACTACTACTACTACTACTACTACTACTACTACCACCACAACTACTACCACCACTACTACTACTACTACTACTACCACCACCTTCACTACAGCTACTACCACCACCACTACAGCTACCACTATTGCTACCACCACAAATACTACCACACCTACAGCTACTACTACTACTACCTCCACCACTACAGCTACCTCTATTGTTACCCCCACCAACACTACTACCTCCACCACTACCTGTTTATTTTATCGACGCCGTAAGGAAGAAAGGCAAAGTTAACCTCGGCGGGATTTCAACTCAGACCGTAAAAGGCTCTAACTCTATGCTGCAAAGCATGTCGTCCGACCCCCTACCGATACTGCTAATCTACCTCCACGTTTTAATAATGTTTTCTCGAGGTTGTTTCAATATCCTATTTTACTTCCAGTCTAGCTTTTGTTGTAAACAGAAGTCAATTCGCTAAAAAGAGGGCAGTTGGTACACTTGATCACTTTATGTTCGGGAAAACTTGAGTTTAGAATAAGCTTTACATATTATGTGTATTGAATCCTTTGTTACTTATCACTTCCTCGCCACTTTCCTCTCTCTCTCTCTCTTTCATTCTTCCGCTCCTCTCTCTATCTTCCTTTTCCCCTCCTCTTTCTCACATACACATACGTATCTATTTATCTGAATGTATATATGCCTAACTATTTATTTGCCGATCTTCCTATATGTATATATATATATATATATATATGTGTGAGTGTGTGAGTGTGTGTGTGTGTGTGTGTGTGTGTGTGTGTGTGTGTGTGTGTGTGTGTGTGTGTGTGTGTGTGTGTAAATAGATGGATAGGCATATGCATTCAGATAAATAGATAAGTATATATATATATATATATATATATACACACACGTATCTATTTATCTGAATGCATATATGTCTATACATACACAGAGAGAGAGAGAGAGAGAGAGAGAGAGAGAGAGAGAGGAGAGAGAGAGAGAAACATAAACACAAACTCTTCTCTCTCTTCCACATTACACCATTTGCGTTGCTGCTCCCCTTCTCAATCTTTGTCTCTCTCTCTCTCACTTTCACTATCTACCCTTACTCCCACTTTCACAGTCCACCACTTTGGCTGTTGACCTCCGCCCCTCCCCTCTCTCTCTCTTTCTCTCTCTCTCTCAGTTAACAGCAGATTCAATTGTTACCCCCTCACACACACACCATAGGTGTACATCTAATACTACTCCACCCCCTCCTCTCTAAACCACACACGTTCTACTGCTACTGCTGCTGCACCATTATATGCTAAGTGAATGTGCAACACTATAATTACAATATTCTTACTCTCATCACTTGACCCCCCCCCCCCACCCCACCCCCACCCTAAGCACCACACACCACCTACCACCACCCATCTCCCCCCCATCTTTCACACCTTTCTGTCTCTTTCTCTCTCGACATTCTCACTCTCTCCCCTTTTCATTCTCATTCTCTCTTCCTTTTATTTTCTCTCTCTCTCAACCTTCTCACTCACTGTCTCACCCACTCTCTCTCCCTTCTCGCTCTTTTTCTCTTACTGGACTTTCTCCCCCTCTCTCTCACACACATTTCTCCACTAACATTACAAACAGAAACATATATACATACACTTACGCACACAGTCAGAGGGAGAGAGAGAGAGAGGTTGAGAAGGAGATGGTCAGAGAGACAAGGCGAGAGAGAGAGGGGGCAAAGAGGGCGAGAGAGATGGGACGAGAGAGCGAGGACGAAAGAGAGAGAGAGGGGGAGAGAGAGAGTGGACGAAGGAGAGAGAGAGAGAGGACAGGATAGAAGGGTTTGGCAATGTGCGTGTTTGTGGAGAGGGGTTAAGTTTGTGTGAGTGTTTGTGTGTGTCATATTTTCTGTATGGTTACGTTTGTTTGTGTATGCGGACAGGGCTATGTTCGTTGGTATGTATTTGTGTATGTGCGTGCGTGTGTGTATGTCTGTGTGTGCGTGAATGATTCTCTGTCTGTGTGCTTCTACATGGGTGTGAGAGAGTGAGTGTCTGCGTGTGTCTACCATTTAATACCATATATGTTGATGTCATAGACAACATTGCGAATTCCACCCCGAATCTCTCATCACCGCCACCCTCGACTTCATTATCCCCACCATCACCACCTTCGCCAACGTCCTCATCACCACCATCACCAACTTCATCACCACCACCTCCGACTTCATTATCCCCACCAACACCATCACCACCTTCGCCATCACCACCATCACTAACTTCATCACCTCCCACACCCAACACCACCATCACAATCATCAGCAACAACTACAAAGGCAATGACTACAATAGCAGTGGCTAATATAACAACAACAAAGTCAATAACAACAATGATTACAACAACAACAATAACAAAAGCATTAATAACAACAACAACAACCATAACAGTAGCGAGGATAACAATAACAATGTGTATAAAAACAACAAACAAAAGGTTTGTATAATTAGCAATGTCAGCCATTTTAAAAGTCATTTTCGACCATATTGAGGAGTCAGACAGAATTATAGGTATTGTAGAGAGAGAGAGAGAGAGAGAGAGAGAGAGAGAGAGAGAGAGAGAGAGAGAGAGATACAATAAGGCAGAGATACAGGAGACAGACACATACATACAGAGAGACAGACATACACACAGACCGACAGATATACAAACTTGCAGACACACAGACAGACAGTCCGACAGACAGATAAATAGATAGATGGAAGGATGGATATATAGAGTTAAACAGACAGACAGAAACACAGATAGACAGACAGGCAGACAGGCAGACAGGCAGACAGAGAGCTAGATAGACCTATATAAACAGGCAGGGAGAGAGACATTCTGATATATAGACTATCATACAAACAGAAAGGGAGAGGGTGAGATAGATAGATAGATAGATAGATAGATAGATAGATAGATAGATAGATAGATAGATAGACATATATAGAGAGAGAGGGAGAGACAGGGTAAAGGAGAGGGGGAGAAATACAGAGAGAGAGATATGAGAAAGAGAGAGAGATAGGAGAAAGAGAGTGAGATATGGGAAAAGGAGAAGGGAGAAAGAGAGTGAGAAAGAGAGTTACTGGTACTTCATTTTATCGACTCCAAAAAGATGAAAGGCAAAGCTCACCTTGGCGGGGTTTGAACTAGGAAGGTAAAGGGAGTGAATATATGTCCCAAAGAATGTTACCCGATGCTCTACCGATACGAGTGTCATAAATTACATCAGTTAAACAGCAAATATTTTTATAACATAATTCTTTCAGAAACATCCAGAGAACAAAGATATGAAACATCGCTCATAAATATAACTACTAAAATATTATTTGCTTTTTGTGTGTGTGACTATTATTGCTGTTATTGTTTTTCCCAAAGTCAGCACTGATCTAGAAGCCATGACCACACTGTCTTATATTCATTTAGGAATGGTGAAACCAGGACTGCGCTATACAATGTAAGTTTCTAGGATGCTAAGATGTGATTTGAATTAGATTTCGCAACTATATCTTGCAGATGGAATGATAACATAAAATGTCCTCTTATCAATTTGAAATGTAGAGATGGTAAGTGCATTGGTGTGTGTTAGGTTGGTGGAAGTGATTGTGGTATTGCTGCTGTTGTTAGTGTTGGTATTGATGTTGGTTGTTGTTGTGATGTTAAAACATCGTTAAAATTCTTAGCACCATCATAACCACCACCATGTTCATTAGCTTTCTCATCATCACCAATATTACGCTAACCACCACCACCACCACCACCACCACCATCATTATCATTAGAACCATAGCCATCATCATAATCATTTCATTTTGATATTTTTGTTATACCTGCAATTGTTACTCATATTGATGTATAGATACACGTGAGTGTGTGCTTAAGCACACACACACACGCGCACACACACACATATATATATAATGTAAGGAGGTGGCACGTACATGCGCATGTTTGCAAATGTATATATGCATGTGAATTATATATGAACGAGTTTTTCTATATATGTATATATATGGAAGAGTGTTTTATATGTGTATATATGCATGTGAGGCATATACGAACGAGTGTTTTTATATGTGTATATATGCATGTGAGGTATATACGAACGAGTGTTTTTATATGTGTATATATGCATGTGAGGTATATACGAACGAGTGTTTCTTTCTAACGAGGAAATAACAACATAACAACATCACCATCGTCATAATCATTATCAACAACAACAACAACATCAACAACTACAGCGACAACGACGTTGACGACAACAACAACAATAACAAAAACAACGCAACAAACCAATCATGGAACAAACAGATAATATGGAGTTAAAGCAACAACAACAATGACAGCAATATCAATAGCAACAAAAACAAGAATATCAACAACAGAAGCAACAACAACAACAATGACAGCAGCAACAATAAGAATATCAACAACAACAACAACAATAACAACCAACGGCTACAACAAAACGAGAGAGACAGAGAAAGAAAAAAACAGACCAAAAGGAGCAAATAGAAAAGTATTAAAATATATTCATTAAATGAAATAACAACAACAAGAACTACAACAACTACAACATCATCATCAATAGCAACAATAGCAGCAGCAACAGAAACAAAATACATTAAAACATGGTATAAAAAATATACATATGAAGAAACGAATAAAATAAAATAAAATGAAAACAAAATGGAAGCTATATAATTTTCGCAGAGGTTTTGAAATCCTAATTGTGCTCGGTAATATGAAGGTTACTTATTGCTCCAGTGCTATACACAGAACAACAAGAAGAAAAACAAAAAGCAAATAAACAAACGAAAAAAAGGCCAAAAAAAGCTGTCGCTCGGTTGATTCGAAACACAATTTTTTTCGCTAGCTTGAGTGAATTTGATGGCCAAACTGATCAACTAAGCGACTAACGAACGACCGATACGTCAGCCATTTTGTTTTGCTCTCCCCCTTATTATTTTTATATTATATTTTCATTCATATATAATTTATATTTTTATTTTATATTTTCCCCTTTTTCGTTTCGTTTCGATTCGTTTCGTTTTCATTCGATTTGTTTTGTTTTGTTTTGTTTTAATATTCCTGCGTCGAACTTCCGTGTAGCCAAATAATTCTCTCTCTCTCTGCCCGTTCTCTATTTCATTTTTTTCTTTGTGTTCCTCTCTTTCTCTCTCAATCTCTCTCTCTACACACACACTACATATATATACACTTATATATATACATATATAGTCTCCTCTCACCTGTTTCGCTCATTCACCTTCTCTCTCCAATCCTCTCAAAATTCCCCGTTCTCTATCTATATATCTATCCCTGTGTCTCCCTAACTGAGATTCGCTGTGTCAGCATATGTTATGGTGTTGCGTGGTGTGGCATTGCATAGTGCGGCACGTTTTTTGGGTGGTGTAAAGTCGTGTAAAGTGTTATGTGATGTGGAGTAATGTCTCTTTGCATGTGGGAGTATGATCTTGCTTAGTGCAGTACGAGGTACTATTGTAGGTGGTGGGGGGTTGCAGTGCAATGCAGAGCCTAGTGTGTTGTGTCATACTGAGTATTGTGTGTCGTGTTGTGTGTGTGACACAATACGTTGATGGTAAAAGTGTAACCTAGTGTATGGTTGTAGAAATAGGACGGACTGTGTTACGATTCGATGTTCAGTTGTTTATTATGTCATGTTGTGTTCTGCTTTGTTGTAGTATATGTTGAGGTATGGCGTGGTCTGATGTCATACAGTGAAGTGTAATAGCTTATGTTGTGGTTGAGTATGTTGGTGTGTAGTGACATATAATTTAAGGGTGTTATTTGTGTGTTTCTGCCTTTGTGGAGGAAAGTCGGTGTTTAAGTGTGAGTTTTTCTAGGCTTGTTTATGTTTGTGTGTCTTTGTGTGTGGTGAAGTGTGACATGGCATAATACGATTTGATATGATACGCTACGGTGTGGTATGTTGTGTTGTGCTGTGCGGTGTGTTTTGTTGTAGTGTGGTGTGGCATGTTTTGTTGTAATGTAGTGTGGCTTGTTTAGTTGTAGTGTAGTGTGGTGTGGTGTGGTGTGGTGTGATGTGGTGTGGTGTGGTGTGGTGTGGTGTGATGTGGTGTGGGGCAAAATAGTGTGGTGCGACGTGGAATAGAGGAGTTGAAGTGTGTGATATGTAGTGAAAAATATGAATGTGATATTTTCCTGATATGCATAGAGTGTCCTTTAGAACCGCTAGAGTGAATAATGGGCGGACATTTTCTTTTTTCTGTTTTTATTTTTTTTATATATTGATTTATTTGTTATTTATGTTTCCAACTTGATGCTTAATTATCAGATTTGGTGCAAAACATGTTTTCATCGAATCATCATAAAACTGTATTTTTGTTGTTGTTATCATTATTATTATTATTACTATTATTATTATTAATATTAGTAGTAGTAGAAGTAGTATCATCATCACAGTCATCATCAAAATCATCATAGTTATCACAAGTATGCTCAAGATCATCATAATCATCACCACCACCATCATCATCAGTCATCACCATGATCATGATCTTCATCGTCACCGCCATCAACATAATCATCATCACAACCATCAAAACAATCACCATTACCGTCATCACCGCCACCATTATCATCATCATCATCATCATCAAAATAGTCATCATCAAAAAGGTCATCACCACCAACATCATCAACATCACCATCATCAAAACAGTCATCATCACGGTCATCACCACCAACATCACCATCACCATCATCACCATCAACATCTCAAAACAGTCATCATCACCGTCATCACCACCATCACCATCACCATCGCCCTCACCATCACAACCATCACCATCATCAAAACAGCAGTCATCACCGTCATCACTACCAATGTTGTTATCTCAAAATATATGAATTGAAAAATATTTTATAATAATCAATCTGATATTTGCTGTTCATGTAATTGTAGTCAGTAATTTTATTTTTATTCCAATAGTGGTTCTGTAACGTAATTGCAGTGGTAGAATCGGGAGAGCGTCCAACAAAATTCTTGGCGACATTTAGTTAAAGACCTTTAGGTATTGAGTTCAATCCTCACTGGGTTCAAATATATATATATATAGCATAAATATATATATAGCATAAATATATATATATATATATATATATAGCATAAATATATATATATATATATATATATATATATATATATATAGCATAAATATATCATATATAGCATAAATATAGCATAAATATATCATATATAGCATAAATGTATATATATATATAGCATAAATATATATATATAGCCTCACTATTGGATTTTCAGTGAAATAAAATACCAGTCAAATACTGGGGTCGATATAACAAACTACTTCACTAAAGTGGTGCACTTTGATGTTATAGTATTACGGATCTTTACATTCTGAGTTCAATTTCTACTGATGTTAGCTTTGCCTTTCATTGTTACAGCATCGATAAAATAAAGTACCAGTATCGCAATGAGGTCGATCGAATCGATTTTCTGCTCCCATAAAATTGTTGGCCTTGTGCATAAACCATTAACTAATATCATTGCGTGCCTGATGAGCGGACACTTTTGAAGAGGATCCTGCACTGTACAGTGGTGGCCATAAATGCACCCCCAAATCTAAGGTAGCACATTACATGTTACGTGTATGCTATATATATATAAATGATATATTTATGCTATATATATTTATGCTCTCTCTCTCTCTATTATATATATATAATATATTTATGCTATACATACACTCACATATATATATATAATATATTTATGCTATACATACACTCACATATATATATATAATGTATTTATGCTATACATACACTCACATATATATATATTTATGCTATATATATATATATTATATATATACTATATATATGTATATATATATATATATATATATATATATATATATATATATATATATATATATATATATATATTATGTATATATATATATAATATATTTATTCTATATATATATATATATATATATATATATATAATGTATATATATATATATAATGTATATATATATATTATATATTTATGCTATATATATATATATATATATATAATATATTTATGCTATATATATATATATAATATATTTATGCTATATATATATATATATATTTATGCTATATATATATATATATTTATGCTATATATATATATATATATTTATGCTATATATATATATATATTTATGCTATATATATATATATATTTATGCTATATATATATATATATATTTATGCTATATATATATATATATTTATGCTATATATATATATATATTTATGCTATATATATATATATATATATTTATGCTATATATATATATATATATATATTTATGCTAAATATATATAAATATATATATATATATATATATATATATATATATATATATATATATATATATACACATGTATATTCATGCCATATATATTACCAAAGAAAGTGAGGCAAGAAACCAGGTGGACCATAACGGACCTGAGTACTCGATACTTAAGGGAGAAGAGTGGGTAATATTTCGGATCTAACTCTCGAAGCGGCCGGAGCTCAGCTGTCAGGCTTCTGACGCTTTTCCTCCCTCTCTCTCTCCCTCTCTCCCTTTCTCTCTCTCTCTCTATATATATAGGTATAATATATTTAATGAAGGGGCATATTTACACACACGTACACATGCATTGTGTGTAGGAAAGGGGCATACTTGCATATTATATATATATATATATATTTATTTATTTATATATATATTTATATATATATGTTTGTGTGTGAGTGGGGGGGGGGGTATGTGTGTGAGTATGGGGGCATTCTTGCGTACGTAGAGACGCTTGTGTGTGGTAAGGAACTGTATGACTGTCTGCTTTGCTTTAACTTCTTGCGAATGTCAAAGGAAATAATTGAATATGACAGAAACATAGGTAACCAAGTGGGGCAAAAGAAGAATTAGAGGCAAAAGGTGATTAGGTATCTATATACCTACATCTACAGAGATACACATACAATGTATATATATATATATGTGTGTGTGTGTGTGTGTGTGTGTGTTAATGTATGTGTGTGCGTATACATACATATCCATATATTTATATGAATGTATATATATATAAACACACATATATATATAAAAAGAGAGAGAAAGAGACAGACAGACAGACCTACAGATGGATAGAAAGTTAGAGAGCTATATGACGAACAAAGATATTACACTTGATAACGCTAAAGTAACTAACTACTACTACAACTACTACTACTAGTATTTAATTAAGGCAAAATGCTAGCAATTTGGAGAAAGTGGAAAGACCATTATACCGGCCCGAGTAGTTTGCTGGTACATAATTCACTGTCCTCGGGAGGGTGTAAAACATAGTTGATGTCTGTGGTAGTTGAAACCAGATAATATAGCAATAAAGAGAACAAGAAACAGCGAGGAATGACAAAAACGAAAAGGAAACAGATAGATATGGTTGGAGGGTGCGGTAAGGTGTTGTGGGAGTGAGTGGCTGGCTAAGAGGACAGGGTTGGTGGGTTATAATGGAGAACTGTATGGGGATGAGGGACTGCTGTACGGGGGTTGATGTGTAGAAAGATGAAGAGTATTTGTTTTCTTGAACTATTTCAGCTTTAGGATGAGATTAAATGATTTGGATTTGTATTAAATATAGAATATTGATAGAGAGAGATATCTTCGATGTTAAGATGGGTTAGTTATGTATCTATGTATTATATCTATGTCTGTCTGTATGTATATATATATATATATGTAACTATGAATCTATATAAGTATGTATATATATATATAGCTACACACACATATATATATACATATATATATATATATATATATATATATATATATATGTATATATAAATATTAAGTTGGGTTAGCTCTGTATGTATGTTATGTATATATAGATGTATAAATATATATGTAAATATGTAAGTATATTCAGATATATATGTGTATATATATATATATATATATATATATATATATATATATATATATATATATATATATATATATATATATTTCTTTGTGTGTGTATGTGTATATTGTACTTAGTGAAGAACGTATTATGTATGTGGTAGTACTATCTATAAGGTTAAGGTTAAAAACACTAGGATTATACTGTGGAAGGGCAAGTGTGTTAGTAATAGACTATATATATATAAGCCTATCCTCATGTGTCCCAGTATGTGTGACTGTGTATCCGAGTGTATATGCGTATATAAACGTGATATTAAGTGAATATGGTTTAAATATACTACTTAGTTATACACACACATTATATATATATATGTTACCAACTCATAATATTATAATATTATAAAATTAAATCAAAACATTTTTTAACACTACAAGTGAAGTCATTATTTTCCTTTTTTCAAATATACCTAACTGTACCAAGGATCTCACACACTTTCCAATATATATATATATGTATATACACATATAACTTTGACAGGGAAATTAAAATTGATATCTTCTTCCCTAACTAGATCCCTCGGTCCTAGAGTGTTGACAAGCAGTTCAATGGCCACACCATAGTATATTTAGCTATTCATCTATCTTATGAAAAAAAAAGCAACGACATCCGTCGTACCACTTCGTCTGTCTATTAGACTGTCTAGCTATCTGTTTGTGTGTCTATCTGTCTATATAGATAATTGTTTATCTATCTCTGTATACACCTCTCAATGTCCCTCTCTATCTATCTATCTATCTATCTATCTATCTATATCTATCTATCTATCCACCCACCACTCCATCTGCCATCTTGACAGGTATATTCATTTTTGGACAAGAACAAAAAAAGAAAAAATTCAAACATCAATAACAGTAAAAAAAGACAGATTTATAAAGGAAGATCAATGGATAGATATATAGATAGATTGATGCAACAAATTCATCAGTACCGCCGCGCCAGTGACCACAGACCCCTCCCCATTCTTCTGTGACACTAAAGCCCTTGCCTTTCTCTCACTTTTTCGTTGTCATCACCACAAAAGACACTTCAATAATCAATGTAACTTTGTCTAGTGAATACTGTTTGTCTTAGCTTATATATATTCAATGTTTGAATTAACTTA
>OZ024759.1:26148155-26150655 GCA_964016885.1 Eledone cirrhosa | reverse complement strand
TAAACGTATATACACACACAAAAGAAAAAATCATGTTGATACCTAGATACAAAGATCGAGTGATTGTGGAGGAGTGGTGTGGTGTATGTGTAGCGGTGGTGATGGGTGGTGGTCGTAACATTAGGATAGGTAAAGAAAATGAGGGAACGAGAACGACAATGAGAAAGAGAGAATTAGGAAAGAAAAGCGGAGGGAAGTGTGAGTGGTGTAGTGTTGTGTGGGATGGTTTTGGGTGGAGTATGTGTAGCAATGCTGGATGTGTGTGGGTGGTTGTGTGTGGGGGATGGGGGTGCCACAACAGGAGAGGTAAAGAGTACCAGGGAACCAAGGAACGAAAACGAGAACTAGAATGAGAAAGAGAGAATTAAGAAAGAAAAAGTGGGGTGAACTGTATGTAGAGTAATATGGAGGGGTGTGGACAAGGGAGACAATCTTCCACTAATCTACCTTTACATTTGTCGTCACAGAATGTGTAATCTACAGGAAACTAATTCAAATTGACAAGCAATATATTTCATTTCTTTCCTAGCTTCACATAAGAAAACCCTGGCGCTCCACCAACCCACCTCGACACACGGCCCTCTACTCATCCTGCTCTTGGCTTTTCTTAGGTTTATTTTTTATGTGTTTTTTCTCCTCAAATGTATGTGATTTTTTTTTGTTTCTTAGTCTTTTTAATTATATCCTATTGTACTTGGGAGTTGTTATTGCTGTTGTTGTTGGTATATTATTACACGTGCTTTTTACTATATATATATATATATTGCTGCACATGTTAGAGGCGACTGTTTTTTACTATATATATACATATATATATATATATATATTGCTGCACATGTTAGAGGCGACTGTTTTTTACTATATATATACATATATATTTATATATATATTGTTGTACATATTACGGGTGATTTATGGTGTCTTTTTTTCCCCAGATATGTTGTTACTTGTTAGTGGTGCTGATTGTTGTGGTTATTGTTGTTATTTCAGCTACAACTACTAGTAGTAGTAGTAGTAGTAGTAGTAGAATAAAGTACCAGTGATGCATTGGGGTCGATTTAATCGACTTTCCGCTCCTCCTAAATTATTTGCCTTGTGCCTAAATCAGAAATCATTATTAATATGATTGTTCAGCTTAGAGTTACGCCTATTTATAGTCTGAGCTCAAATCCCGCCGAGGTTAACTTTGCCTTTCATCCTTACTGGGTCGATAAAATAAAGTACCAGTAATGTACTGGGGTCGATTTATTCGACTTTTCCTTCCCCTTAAAAAAAATTGTTGGCCTTGTGCCTAAAGTAGAAACAATTATAAATATGATTGTTGTTGTTAGTAGTAGTAGTAGTAGTATTTATTTTTTTACTATTACTTTTGTAAATAAAATTTACATCAATGAATGTCGACAATGTCAACAACAACAACAACGTTTTCATGGAAGAGGAGAAGAATGCGGAAAATTAGAAGACAAAAGAAAAAATATAGAAACGTAGACAAGGAAATTTTTCTAAAAAAATATAAAAGGGGTGACATGAGAGAGATAGAGGGGGAGTGGATAAAAAATGACAGAAAGGGGGATAGAGATAAAGAAATAGAGCAAGTGAAACAACGAACGATATAAAAAGTGAGAGGGGAGGGGGGAGAAAAGGAGAGAGAGAAATGACAGAAAGACAGAGAGAAAAGGGAGACAGAAATTAGAGAGAGAGAAAGACAGAGAAATTAGAGAGAGAGAAAGACAGAGAAATTAGCGAGGGGAAGAGAGAGGAAGAAAAGGAGAGAGATGTAGAGAAAGAGGATAAGAAAAAGGGAAAGAAAAGAGAGAGAAAGAGAGAGAATGAGAGCGAAAGAGTGTGAATGAGAGCGAAAGAGAAAAAGAAAGTGTGTGTGTGTGTAAGAGAGAGAGGTGGGGAGAGAGAGTGGTGGGGGAGAGGGAGATGTGGGGAAGGGAGCGGTGGGGAAGAGAGAGGTGGGAGGATAGAGATAGAGAGAGAGAGAGAGAGAGAGAGAGAGAGAGAGAGAGAGAGAGAAAGTGGAGTTAGATGAGAGATTGAGAAATGGGGGTAAAGGGAGAGAGAGCTGGGGAAAAGATAGAAAGTGAACGAAACTGAGATGGTCTGAGGAGGTATAAATAATACGAAATGGCACAGTTTCAGAGAACGATGGAGCAACATATGAATACAATATCTTCAGGACATTATTCTCCACACATACTACGGTGGATTGGCATTATCGGTAGAGGGTCAGACATCATGCTTTGCAGCACAGAGTTACAGCCCTTTATGATCTGAGTTCAAATCCCACCGAGGTTAACTTTGCTTTTCTTCATTACGGGGTCGATAAAATAAAGTAGCAGTAACGCACTGGAATAATTGCTGGCCTTGTGCCAAAAGTAGAAAAATATTATTCTCCACACAGACAGATTTTTAAAACTAACCATATATACTCTTTGAATTTATATATTTACATATATTTTTTAAACATTAATACATTTTAAAATTTATTTCA
>OZ024759.1:26138155-26140655 GCA_964016885.1 Eledone cirrhosa | reverse complement strand
TGTTTAATATCTTTTTTATCTGTTCTGTCTATATCATGTGATGATGATGATGATGAGGAAGTTTATGATGATGATGATGAGGAGGATGGTGATGATGATGCTAATGAAGATGGTAATGATACTGAGGACAATGATTACGATCAAAATCATCATCCAACATCCTCATCATTAACATCATCATCATCATCATCAACATCAATATCAACATCATTATCAACATCATCATCATCCTCACCATCATCATCAACACCATCAACATCATCATAACATATCAACATCACAAAAATCATCATCATCACCATCAGCACCACCACCATCATCATCAACATCAACATCATCAACATCCCCGCCATCTTTTCACTGTCTTCTGTACCTGAATAATTTTCCTAAACATCCTTCTTTCAATCCCTTCCACTATTCCTCCAGGTCTTCCTCACACTCAACTTCTTTATCTTCTTTCCCCTTTTCTTAGTCTCCCCCCTTTTTTGTCTTTTAAGAATTTCTTTCTACAACTTCCCCTTCCTCCTCTGCCCCCCCCCCTCCCTCCCCCCATTCTCCAGCCTCCATCTTTAATAATGTCCCCAATGTTTAGACACTCACGACTCTATAATGGTTCAATACCCAGCAATTGCAGCCTGCAATTTGTCACAACTGGAACGCCTACTTTCCTCGTGTAAAAACATCACACACACATTATATATATATATATATATATATGTGTTAGGGTGTATATACAAATATAAATATATACATCTATACATATATAAATGTATACATATATACATATATGTATATATATACATACATGTTAGGGTATATATACAAATATAAATAGATACATCTATACATATATAAATGTATACATATATGCATGTATATATATATATATATGTATACATATATGTATGTATATATATAAGTATATTTATGTGTATGTGTGTATGAGTTGATATATATATATATACATATATAATACATATTAGGGGTGTATATGACAACACACACACACATATATATTATATATATATATATATATATACATACATACACATGTAAAACATTCAATATGGAGTCCATCTCATCACTTCCCTTTCTTCCGTACCCAACAAACTTTCTCCTATCTATTACCTTGTCTAATTACGGACAATCACAAACACCACCACCACTACTACCACCACCAACACCACCACTGCTACGAACACCACCACCACTACTTCCACCACTACCACCACCACCACTACTACCACCAACACAAACACAAACAAATTCACCACCACTGCCATCAATGAAACACACCAGCACCACAACCAGCACCACTTCACAGACACGATTAACATCAGGAGGCCTACTATTAAGTTCCATTAGTAACCACCACCACTACTACTACTACTACTACTACTACTACTACTACTACTACTACTACTACCGTTGCTACTGCTACTGATATCATTACTACTGCCCCTACTATTCCTCACTACCTTCGCCACCACAACCACCATCCAATGTTTTCTTAATCTTAACAGGAAACATCTTATTAGATGCCGTCTATGAGAGTTACCGTCACTAACACCTCTACTACCATTACTCTTACCGCCACCACCGCCATTAATACTATAAACACAACCACCATTTCCACCTCTAACTTTACCACTTCTAATACCACTACCATTTCCACGATTTCTATCACCACCAACACCACCACCAATACCACGAATATTACAAACCACTGTTACCACCACCAACACCACCACCTAAAAACAACACCAAAATACCACCACTACCACTTCCACCTCTATTAACACCACTACCAGTTTACCACACTCCACAAACACCACCAAAATACCACCACAACTAACGGTGATCGTGATGGTAGTTGTGGCGGCGGTAATGGTTCTGTTGTTGAAAATGTTGGTGATGGTGTTGTAGGTGATGTTGCTGGTATAGGTGATTGTGGTGATGGTGTTGCTGGTATAGGTGATTGTGGTGATGTTGCTTGTGGTAATGGTGGTGATGTTGCTGGTATAGGTGATTGTGGTGGTGATGCTGATTGTGGTGATGGTGGTGGTGTTGCTGGTATAGGTGATTGTGGTGATGTTGCTTGTGGTGATGGTGGTGGTGTTGCTTGTGGTAATGGAGGTGATGTTGATTGTGGTGATGGTGGTGATGTTGCTGGTATAGGTGATTGTGGTGAGGTTGCTTGCGGTGAAGGTGGTGATGTTGCTGGTATAGGTGATTGTGGTGATGTTGCTTGTGGTGAAGGTGGTGATGTTGCTGGTATAGGTGATTGTGGTGATGTTGCTTGTGGTGAAGGTGGTGATGTTGCTGGTATAGGTGATTGTGGTGATGTTGCTTGTGGTGATGGTGGTGATGTTGCTTGTGGTGATGGTGGTGATGGTGGTGATGTTGCTGGTATAGGTGATTGTGGTGATGTTGCTTGTGGTGATGGTGGTGATGTTGGTGGTATAGGTGATTGTGGTGATGATGCTGGTATAGGTGATTG
>OZ024759.1:26125655-26133155 GCA_964016885.1 Eledone cirrhosa | reverse complement strand
GCGAGGCGTGGTAGTGATGGAGTGGTGGTGATGGTAGTGGTGGTGGTAGAGGTGGTGGTGGTAGTGGTGGTGATGATAGCGGTGGTAGAGGTGGTGGTGGTGGTAGAGGTGGTGATGGTAGTGGTGGTAGAAGTGGTGATGGCAGTGGTGGTGATGGTGGTAGAGGTGGGGATGGCGGTGGTGGTAGAGGTGGTGATGGTGGTAGTGGTGGTGATGGTAGTGGTAGCGGTGGTGATGGCGGTGGTAGTAGAGGTGGTGATGGTGGTGGTGGTAGCGGACGAGACGGTGGTAGGGTTCGTAAGAGCAGTGGTGATCGTCATCATTGTCATGTTGCTGCTGATGATGGTGCTGCTGCTGATGATGGTGGTGTTATTTATTGAGATGATGCTGTTAGTGGCGTTGCTAGTGGTAGTGGTAGTGGTGGTGGTAATGGTTCTGCTAGTTCTAGGGGCGTTTTTTTTTTTGTTCGTAGTGATGTCGGTGGTGGTTGTGTTTGTTGGGGCTGCTGTTTGTGGTGGTAGTGGCGTTGTTGGTGGTGGTAATGCTAGAGGTTGTTGTTGTTTTGGTGATGATAGTTGTGGCGATATCGGATTTGGTAATGTTGTTGTTGGTGGTGGTGGTGATGGTGGTGGGGTAGATGTACCAAATCAGAAATATCGAAGTGGTGTATATAATTTAGACATTCAGATTCTGTGTACAATCGGTGTTAGGTTTTATTAGATGTTATAATAATCAGTTATTATGGAGACTGAGATAGCGGGTGTGTTTATATATATATATATATATATATGTGTGTGTATGTGTATGGGTATGTGAATGTGTATGTGTGTGTGTGC
Organism: Eledone cirrhosa; assembly: GCA_964016885.1. Classification (NCBI taxonomy): domain Eukaryota; kingdom Metazoa; phylum Mollusca; class Cephalopoda; order Octopoda; family Eledonidae; genus Eledone; species Eledone cirrhosa. Next base: position 26,132,319 of record OZ024759.1, on the reverse strand, counting down.
GCGCGTTTATATCTATCAATCTCTTACCCTCACTCTTTCATATATATATGTGTGTGTGTGTGTGTGTGTGTTATATTATTTATGTTCATACACAGAATAAAAGCGATACCCAAGGTGTATGTATATATATATACATTTATATCTATTTGTCAAAATCTATATGTGTGTGTTTATATCAATCTGCCAATGTTATATATACACACACAGAAAGTGAAAGTGATGTATACGTATCAGATACATGCGTAGATATATACATTGATAAATGCATAGTTATTTATGTAAATATCTAGAGATATATCTGTGTATGTACGGGTGTACGATAGAAGCTAAATACCTAGGTAGATACATAAAGATGTTTAGACAGACTCAAGATATATCAGCTAATATATCCATATATAATTCAATATTTATTGCAAGGAATGTTAAATATTAAATTGAAATATATTTAAAAGCTGTGAAAATTGAAAGTAAGTTATAAAATGTCGGAATTTATTTCGTTTATTGCAGTGTCAATTTTTAATTTCCATATTTTGTGATGATTTGTGGCAAACGACATAAAAACACAAGCCTTAGCTCTTTGCTGTTTGTTCCAGTTACATAGTTTCAATTCTCGATTGGAGCTGATTTCGTATTTTGCTACTTATATCCCCGACTCAAATAGAAAAATAAACTAAAGGATTTAGTATAAGTTTTCCTTTTTCTTTTACGCTGGATCTATCTCGCTCTGATCGATCGACAAGAGCTCAGGACTCATTCGCTTACCGAGTGGGGTGGAACTCGTCAAATTGGACAAAGGAGACAATGTTTCCATTGATCTTTCCATTGCTGATACTATCTACCGGTCGCAACTCCTGGCACAAAGAGCAACATGAAATAAAATATCTTGCTCAAGGATGCAACACATCGTCCCCCAAAATTGTGGCCTTGGGCCTAAATCAGAAATCATAATTATTATTATTCTAAAGGGTGATGGATTGGCCGTATCGGTAGAGTGTCCGACAACATACTTTGCAGCGTATAGTAACGGCGTTTTGTATTCTGAGTTCAAATGTCGCCGAGGATAGATTTTCCTTTCACCCTTTCGGGGCCGATAAAATAAATTTACTGGGAGTGATTAATCGATGTTCCTCTTCCCCAACATTGTTGGCCTTGCGCCTAAATCAGAAACCATTATTATTTGTGGTAAGAATACGCCAAACATTATTTAGAAAACACAACCTTTGCTGAAGTTGTGTGTTAAAAGCAATTTTGTTTCAATTATATTCAAATGTGAAGTGGCATTATGGAGAATGTGGATCTTCTCTGTTAGACAGAGGTCGCAAAACTTAAACCTCAAATAAACGTTAATGCTCTGCTTATAATTCTTTATGTGATATTGGTATTCATTCACACCGACACATAGATACAGAGACCTACATAAAATCACGTTTTACTATACACACACACACTGACAAACACGCAATCTCTCATCACACACACCCACACACACACACACACACACACCCCACCCAGCATGATCGAAGTCATTCCCCTAATAAACCAAAAAGGAGAATCAAATTGATGACAAATTGGTCCCCATTTTATGGATTGCTTAAAACGGTGACACACAGAAGTGTCATAATATTGATGGTGGTGGCGGCGGGCGGCAGATTTAATGATAATGGTGGTGGAGGAGACGGTGGTAGGGAATGTTCTGGTAATAGGGTTTCGATAGCCGGTTAATGATAGTGGTGGCAGTGGTGGTGTTGGTAGTGGTAATGGTGTGGATGGTCGAGGCGGTGGCCGCGGCTGCGATGCTGAATGAGGTGTGGAGGTAATGTGAATAATTGTTATTTAGGTGAAGGTTTGTGTCTATGAATATGTGAGTCTGTATGTAGATTTACATGTATGCATATGTATGTGTCTTTAGCTATGGATATGCATATATATATATATATATATATAGATATATATCGACGTCAAATTGCAGAAAGCAAATGGCGGCCATTTATTATAGAGAGAGGGAGAGAGAGAGGGGGGGGGGAGAAGGAGAAAGAGATAGAAACAGAAGGATAGGTGAAAGAGAGAGACAGAAACAGCTTGGGGTGGGGTGTAAAGTTAATTTCAAGAGAAAAGGGCAGTTTGTCGTCGGAGGGGGAAAGAGGAGAAGAAGCAGTGAGGGAGGTGAAGGGGACGAGGGAGGTGGAGGGGACGAGAGTGGTGTGCAGGGGTAAGGTTGTTTTTATTGGCCGGTCTATTTATTAGCATTTTTGTTTGACGATAAAAGCCTTGAACAAACAAATTTAATGACATAGGGGTCGCTGTTGATGTTGTTGATGTTGTTGTTGTTATTGATAATGATGATGTTAATGTTGCCCTTTTGGTTGCCGTTGATGATGGTAGTGTTGTTAATGATGATGATGATGATGATGATGATGGCGATGATGGTGATGCTGATGATGATGTTCTTTTTGCGCCGAGTGATCTCTGCTTTGTTTCCGTTGTTTTGACTGAGTATTTGATTTTCTGATATGGGTTAAAGACAAGGATAGAGTGATAGAGACGAACCGAGAGAGACAGTTAGATAGATAAAGAGAGAGAGAGACGAACCGAGAGAGACAGTTAGATAGATAAAGAGAGAGTGAGGGAGATAGAGACGAACCGAGAGAGACAGTTAGATAGATAAAGAGAAAGTGAGGGAGAGAGAGACGAACCGAGAGAGACAGTTAGATAGATAAAGAGAGAGTGAGAGAGATAGAGACGAACTGAGAGAGACAGTTAGATAGATAAAGAGAAAGAGTGAGGGAGATAGAGACGAACCGAGAGAGACAGTTAGATAGATAAAGAGAGAGTGAGGGAGAGAGAGACGAACCGAGAGAGACAGTTAGATAGATAAAGAGAGAGTGAGAGAGATAGAGACGAACTGAGAGAGACAGTTAGATAGATAAAGAGAAAGAGTGAGGGAGATAGAGACGAACCGAGAGAGACAGTTAGATAGATAAAGAGAGAGTGAGGGAGAGAGTGAGGGAGAGAGTGAGGGAGAGAGTGAGGGAGAGAGTGAGGGAGAGAGAGAGGGAGAGAGAGAGGGGGAGAGAGACGAACCGAGAGAGACAGTTAGATAGATAAAGAGAGAGTGAGGGAGAGAGAGATGAACCGAGAGAGACAGCTAGATAGATAAAGAGAGAGTGGGGGAGAGAGAGTGAGGGAGAGAGAGACGAACCGAGAGAGACAGTTAGATAGATAAAGAGAGAGAGTGAGGGGGAGATAGATGAACCGAGAGAGACAGTTAGATAGATAAAGAGAGAGTGAGGGGGAGAGAGATGAACCGAGAGAGACAGTTAGATAGATAGAGAGAAAAAGAGGGAGAGAGAGACGAACCGAGAGAGACAGTTAGATAGATAAAGAGAGAGTGAGGAGGAGAGAGATGAACCGAGAGAGACAGTTAGATAGATAAAGAGAGAGTGAGGAGGAGAGAGATGAACCGAGAGAGACAGTTAGATAGATAAAGAGAGAGTGAGGAGGAGAGAGATGAACCGAGAGAGACAGTTAGATAGATAAAGAGAGAGTGAGGAGGAGAGAGATGAACCGAGAGAGACAGTTATATAGATAAAGAGAGAGTGAGGGGGAGAGAGATGAACCGAGAGAGACAGTTAGATAGATAAAGAGAGAGTGAGGGGGAGAGAGTGAGGGGGAGAGAGACAGTTAGATAGATAGAGAGAAAGAGAGGGAGATAAGCCGAGATAGATAGACAGAGCTGAATTGAGAGATAGGTAGATCATCATAGATAGATAAATAGATAGATAGATAGAGATCGAGATAGATAGATAGATAGATAGGGAGATGGATAGACAGACAGCTAGATATGTTTCTTTATTAGCCACAGGGGCACAAAAGAAGGGGACAAATACAAAGGGGGAAGTTTACATACAATAAAAACGTGTAAAATATCACAAATGCAATTTAAAAATTAGTCGATTTTCCCCAATAGGGGGAGACAGTTCATATTGGTAACACATACCCCCGAACAAATGTGCAACCCTCATCTCCAGGAGCACGAAGAGTTTGTACTCTTTTCCTCTCCTCCTCCTTTTCCTCAACCTACAGGCTGATAGATAGATAGATAGATAGATAGAGATCGAGATAGATAGATAGATGGATAGACAGATAAACAGATAAATAGATAGCGAGTGTAGTCTGGATTGAGTTTCGGCTTTGACACCCTCTCCCTTACCATCCATCTTCTCCCTCTTACTCTCTCACCTTCTCTCCCTTAATCTCATTTCTTTTTCATTATACCATAGTCTACCTCTCTCTCTTCCTCCCTTCTCTCTCTCTCTCCTCTCTATCTCTCCTCTCACCCTCAATGTCGACCTTTCTATTTCACCAATATCTACGTCCCTCCGGCCCCCTTTCCCATTCTAACTATCTCCTCCTCTCTTCCCTTTCTCTCCCTATTCCATTCCCCCTCTCTACCCTCCTCTTCTATCATCCCTCCATCCCTCCATCCATCCTTCCTTCTTTCTCTCTCTCCCCCTAACCTGTCACCCCACTCAATATCTCTACCTCTCCATTTAAACCAGTCTTTACCGTGACATTCCCATTTAATATCCATATATAAACACTTTGGAAGAATCCAAGTTCATTACTGAAATAATTATCAGATTTATGGCCATAGTCCCAATTTATTTGCAGACGTGACATGCTGGCCCTTCCCCCGTGCAGCCCCTTCTCTCTATTACTAACACCCTCTCATACTCTACACTCGTCCCTATCACTATCCTCTCTGTCTCTCTCTCCTCCTCTGTCTCTTTCTAACTATCGCCACCTACTCTGTTTCTCTCTCAATCACTCCACCCTCTTGTTCCCACACATTACCACTCTTTCATATACTACCATACTCACTGACACTACCCCCTCTCTCTAAGGCTCCTTATCTCACATCCCTCTCTATGATTCCTTATCTCACATCCCTCTCTATGGTTCCTTATCTCACATCCCTCTCTATGTCTCTATCTCATTTCATTTATATATATATATACACTCCCTTCTATCTGTCTCTCGTCTGTCACCTCTTTTTCTAGATATGCATATCTCTCTCTCTCTCTCTCTCTCTCTCTCACACACACACACACAAAGAGTGTACTAAGCTGAAAGAGGGAGACAAAATACAGCCAATAGTTAGATATTTCGAGCATGCGCAAAATAATGCTGTTTAGCGCGCATGCTCTAGACACATAGATGTCTCGAAGGCTGACACACGTCGATTTCGGTATATTCATGAAGATACATTTACCTAAATCTCACACTCTCTCTCCTTCTGTATATATATATATATATTATATATATATATATATATATATATATATATATATATATATATATATATATATAACGAAGGAAATGTGGTAAGGAACCAGGTGGACCATAACGCACCAAAGTACTCAATACTTAGGGTAGTATATATATATATATATATATATATATATATATATATATATTATATAATATATATATATATTAATATATATAAAAATATTATATATATATATATACAGACAGAGAGAGAGAGATTTGTGCGTATTCGTGAGTTTTACAATAATGACTCCTCGTATAGGCATAAGGCCAGTAATTTGGGCGGAGGGGAAAGTCGATTAAATCTACCCCAGTACGTTACTGGTACTTTATTTTATCAACCCCATAAGCATGGAAGGCAAAGTTAATCTCGGCGGGAATTGAACTCAGAGCATAAAGGGCCAAAACTCTATGCTGCAAAGCATGGCGTCCGACCCTCTACCGCGTGAGTTTTATAATAATGACAATGCTCGATTCGTTTGCAAGCAAACAGCCTCATTAAGCTTTTATTAGATGACCAACAAAAAGCCAAGAAAACAAGCCAAGATGGCAATGGTGGGATTGGAACTCAATACGTAAAGAACCGGGACATAGACTATTAAGCATTTTTGCGACATGATAACCCCAACTACAATAACAGCAACAGCAATGACATTTACAATAGCAAAAACATTACGTTCTCCACATTAATTTTAATATAAACACAGACACACACAAAAAATGAAGTACTGCTGTTACTACAACTACGACTACAGTCGCCACCAACAACAACAACAACCATCAGTTTGGTACAGAAAAAAAAGGGAGTTATAAATAAGATAGATCTAAGTGTAGGGGAAAACTGAGTAAAGCTGTCATCGCTAGAATGGTAGTTTCGTATCTGCTTTGACAAGGTCTTTGGTTCATAAAACATGGAATTAGAAATGAATTCCTTGCTTCTCAGTTACACTACTGCATGACTAAACATACATATATATATGGTCACACATACACGAACACACACACGTGTGTATATACATATATATATATATATATATATATATATATATATATATACACACACACAAACACACACACATATATGTATATACATATATATACATACATACATACATACATACATACATACATACATACATACATACATACATACATACATACATACATACATACATACATACATACATATGCACGGATGTATGTATATGTGTATATATACATTAACTTTCGAATATTCTTATTTGAAATCAATATATAAATGACTAAAGATTTCTCTTTCGTTTAACAGGGTCATTTAGGGAGGGGGTGTAAAGAAAGGAAGGAAGGAAGGAAA
>OZ024759.1:26093155-26113155 GCA_964016885.1 Eledone cirrhosa | reverse complement strand
GCAATATTGTGGATATTGACAGTGTGATTGCTGAAAATTAAGTCTAGGACGTTTTTGTGGCACCTCGTTGGTTCGAGCACTAGTTGGGATAGGAAGAAATCATCCATGAAGTCAAGAAGCGATTCCACAGCTTCCCTGTCAGAGGTTGAGGCAGAAGAACCTGGTGGCAGGGTGTTTGTGGACCAGTCAACTCCGGGGAGGTTGAAGTCCCCCATCATTAAGATGTTGTCAGGGTGACACTCTTGGATGAAACACTTTATGCTGTTGAGGCATTCCTTGAAGCATGGTACAGGCGTTTGGGGTGGCCTATAGAGCCCAACTACTAATAGGTTGTTGGTTTGACTGAATACAGTGACTGCCTCACAGTATCCATTAGTGAATATGTTCATAGCCTCTGTTGAGAAAGAATTATGGACATAAATGGCAGTTCCGCCCTTTCTTCTGCCAGCGCGATCAGCACGGATGGCTTTGAAATTTTTCACTTTCACCTCGGCTTCCAAGTGGAGGTTACTGAGATGGGTTTCAGTGAGGACGAAGAAAGGGATGTGGTTTGGATGGACATCAATCCAGTCCTCCAGGAATTTGATCTTCCATTTTTGAGTATTGGTGGAAGGGCTGATGCCTTGGGCGTTAAGCAAAAATGTAGAGGCGAGAGTGGATGGTTTTAATTGTTTTGGTGTGTTGTTAATTTGTTTGTTTGTTAATGGCAGCAATGGGAGTTTGTGCAGTGGGGTGATAGTGGAGGGTGGTGCTGGGTGATAGCTCGAATGTTTTTTTCCAGTTCTTTTGCCAGATTCATTATAAATATATATATATATATATATATAAATATATATATATATATATATAAATATATATATATATATATATATAAATAAATATATATATATATATATATATATATATAAATAAATATATATATATATATATATATATAAATATATATATATATATATATATATATGGATATATATATATATATTTATATGGATATATATTGGATGTAGCATCAGATAACTACATCTTTTAACCTCATCAGATTGCTGGCGAAACTGTGGCCTTTTCTAAGCAAGTGACAATGAGTAACGCCATTCAAGATATGAAGATATATTTGGCGCCTTGCACACACAATCTCTCTCTCGTATATATATATATATATATAAATATATATATGTACATGTTTACATATATATCCACATATGTATATATATATATATATACACACTCACACGAATATAGTGTTTATTGCATATATATATATATATATATATATATATAGTAATAATAATAAATGTGAAGACTAAAATCGAAAGAGGGCTCGATAAGGATAAATATATATCAGATATATAGGAACCGTAGAGCAAATAAGGGTGAAAGCAGCGATTATTTGCTTAAACTTTAATGTGTTATTTTAATAAATATATATATATATATATATACATATATATACATGTTTATATATATATCCACATATTTATGTATATATATACACACATACACGAATATAGTGTTTATTGTATGTATATATAATGTGTATATATATATATATATATATATATATATATATATATATATATATATAGATGTGTTTGAGCAGAAAATGTAAATATACAAAAGTAGCTTGTGAGTGCCACAAATAGAGTATAATTATATATATGTGTGCGTGTGTATGTGTATAAATATCTGTGTATATATGAGTGTGTATATACAATTGTTAGGGTGTATGGTAATGGTCGTAATGTGAGTTCGATTAGTGCTCTAGAACAAGACACTATATTTTACGATGTTCTTGTTGTCTCAGCTTTGTCGTATCATATCATTTCAAGACACCAACCTTTTGAGATATTGTGTTCCACTGAATCTCCCTGAAGACTACGTTATACATGTGTGTGTCTCTAGAATGATCAGCTACGTACACGTTCATTTCATGGGCAGACAACTGCATTCGATCGAATTTATTGGCTCAGCGGATGTCGGCAAACTGTGGCATACGTTTGAAACCTTTAAGACATTTCTGATGACTTCAAACGAACGAAAGACATTTCTAGGTGAAATTGGGCATTGTCAATTCATAATACCAGCCCCAAACTGCTGAATCTCCCTGAGAACTCCTTAACGGTACACGTGTCTATGGAATACTTAATCACTTTCATAGTAATAGAAAAACGATTTCCTGTAATACAAGGGGTGAATTATGTGACATACTGTGTAGTACTGAATCTCCCTGAGAATTACGTTAAGGGGTACACGTCTTTGTGGAATGCTCAGCCACTTTACACGATAATAAAAGATGGACTGTAGTAGTAATTGTAGTAGTAGTAGTAGTAGTAGTAGTAGTAGTAGTAGTAGTAGCTATAATAATAGTAATAATAATAGTAATAATAATAATAGTAGTAGTAGTAGTAGTAGTAGTAGTAGTAGTAGTAGTAGTAGTAGTAGTAGTAGCAGCAGCAGCAGCAGCAGTAGGAATAGTAGTAGTAGCTGTAATAATAGTAGTAGTAGTCGCAGCAGTAGTGGTATCAATGTATCAACGTCATATGTGACGTAACAAGCAATTACGTATACATTTTTATCAACGCTCCCGTATGATGGTTGTGGTAGTGGTGGTAGTGGTGGTAGTAGCGGTGTAGTTGGTAGTAGTCGTGCTGGTAGTTGTGGCGGTGTTAGTAGTGGTGGTGGTGGTAGTAGTGGTGGTTGTGGTAGTAGTGATGGTGGGGGTAGTAGTAGCCGTAGTGGAGATAGTAGTGGTGATGGTAGCCGTGGTGGTGATAGTAGTGGTGGTAGTATAGAGGTGGGGGAAGTAGTGGTAGTGGTAATACAGTTCATTGTTGGTAGTAGTATTGGTGGTGGTGGTGGTGGCAGCTGTAATAATAATAGTAGTGGCATTTGAAGTAGTTGCAACAGCAGTAGTATTAGTAGTAATAGTAGCAGTAGTATTAGTAGTAATAGTAGTAGTAGTACTAGTAGTAGTAGTAGTAGTAGTAATAGTAGTAGTAGTAATAGTAGTAGTAGTAGTAGTAGTAGTATCATGATTAGTAGTAGTTGTAGTTGCAGTAGTAGTAGTAGCATCAGCATTAGTAGTAGTTGTAGCTATAATAATAATAATAGTAGTAGTAATAATAGTAGTGGTGGTAGTAGTAGCAGCAGCAGTAGTAGTAGCAGCAGTAGTAGTAGTAGTATTAGTATCAGGATTAGTTGTAGTTGTAGTTGTAGTTGCAGTAGTAGTAGCATCAGCATTAGTACTAGTTGTAGTTGTAATAATAATAGTAGTAGTAATAATAGTAGTGGTGGTAGTAGTAGCAGCAGTAGTAGCAGCAGCAGCAGTAGTAGTAGGAGTAGTAGCAGCAGTAGTATTAGTAGTAGCAGAACTGGTAGCAGCAGTTGTAGTAGCTGCAGTAATAGTACTAGCAGTAGTAGTAGTAGTATTAATGTGTCAACGACATATGTGACGTAACAGGTAATTACATATAAAGTTTTATCAATGAAATAAAACAATGTAAAATTTAATTAATGAAATCAGGGGAGGTCACTCTCGTTATAGTCCCTATCAATATTAATTTGTTATGTTAATTATATATCTTATTACTGTTACTGTTGACTGGTCGAAAAATCTTTGGTGTATGTTAGTGGTGTTGTTGGTGTTGGTAGAATGTGTGGTGGTACTGGTGATAGTAGTGGTGGTAGTTGTGGTGGTGGTAGTAGTGTTGGTAGTTGTGGTGGTGGTGGTGGTAGTAGTGGTGGTGGTAGTGGTGGTGGTGGTAGTGGTGGTGGTAGTAGTGGTGGTGGTGGTGGTAGTGGTGTTAGTAGTGGTGGTAGTATTGGTGGTGGTAGGAGTGGTGGTGGTAGTGGTGCGGGGGGGGGGGAATTGTGCTGGTGGTAGTAGTGGTGGTGGTAGTAGTGGTGGTGGTAATAGTGGCAGTGGTAGTAATGGTGGTGCTGGTAGTAGTGGTGGTGGTAGTAGTGGTGATGGTAGTAGTGGGGGTGGTAGTGGTGGTGTTAGTATTAGTGGCGGTGGTAGTAGTGTCGATGATAGGAGTAGTGGTGGTGGTGGTAGTAGTGGTGGTGGTAGTAGTGCTGGTGCTAGCGGTGGTAGTGGTGGAGGTTGCTGTAGTGGTGGTGGTAGTAGTAGTGGTGGTAGAATCTGTGGTGGTGCTGGTAATAGAAGTGGTGGTAGTTGTGGTGGTGGTGGTGATGGTGGTAGTAGTGGTGGTGGTAGTGGTAGTAGTGGTGGTGGTAGTGGCGGTGGAAGTAGTGGTGGTAGTAGTAGTGATGGTGGTAGTAGTAGTGGTGGTAGAATCTGTGGTGGTGCTGGTGATAGAAGTGGTGGTAGTTGTGGTGGTGGTATTAGTGGTGGTAGTTGTGGTGGTGGTGGTGGTAGTAGTGGTGGTGGTAGTAGTAGTCGTGGTAAAATCTGTGGTCGTGCTGGTGATAGTAGTGGTGGTAGTTGTGGTGGTGGTAGTAGTTTTGGTAGTAGTGGTGGCGGTGGTAGTAGTGGTGGTGGTAGTAGTGGTGGTGGTAGTGACGGTGGTAGTAGTTGTGGTAGTAATAGTGATGGTAGTTTTGGTAGTAGTTGTGGAAGAGGTAGTAGTGGTGGTGGTTGTCGTGCTTTTAGTGGTGGTGGTGGTAGTGGTGGTGGTGGTAGTGGTTGTGGTAGTGGCGGTGGTAGTAGTATTGATGGTGGTAGTAGTAGTGGTGGTAGAATCTGTGGTGGTGCTGGTGATAGTAGTGGTGGTGGTGGTGGTGGTAGTGGTGGTAGTGCTAGTGGTGATGGTTGTGGCGGTGGTAGTAGTGGTGATGGTGGTAGTAGTAGTGGTATTAGAATCGGTGGTGGTGCTTGTGCTAGTAGTGGTGGTAGTGGTGGTGGTGGTGGTAGTGGTGGTGGTAGTGGCGGTGGTAGTAGTAGTGATGGTGGTAGTAGTAGTGGTGGCGGTAGTAGTAGTGCTGGTAGAATCTGTGGTGGTGATAGTAATGGTGGTAGAATCTGTGGTGGTGCTGGTAGTAGTGGTGGTAGTAGTGGTGGTGGTAGGAGGAGTGGTGATGGGAGGAGTGGTGATGGTAGGAGTAGTGGTGGTGGTAGCAGTGGTGGTGGTATTAGTGGTGATGGTTGTGGTGCTAGTAGTGCTGGTGATGCTAGTAGTAGTGGTGGTGGTAGTAGTAGTAGTGGTGGTAGTAGTGGTGGTAGTAGTAGTAGTAGTGGTGGTAGAATCTGTGGTGGTGCTGGTGATAGAAGCGGTGGTAGTTGTGGTGGTGGTATTAGTGGTGGTAGTTGTGGTGGTGGTGGTGGTAGTAGTGGTGGTGGTGGTGGCGGTGGTAGTAGTAGTGATGGTGGTAGTAGTAGTCGTGGTAAAATCTGTGGTGGTGCTGGTGATAGTAGTGGTAGTAGTAGTAGTTTTGGTAGTAGTGGTAGAAGTGGTAGTAGTGGTGGTGGTAGTAGTGGTGGTGGTAGTGGTGGTGGTAGTAGTTGTGGTACTAATAGTGGTGGTGGTATTAGTGGTGATGGTTGTGGTGCTAGTAGTGCTGGTGATGCTCGTAGTAGTGGTGGTGGTAGTAGTGGTGGTGGTAGTAGTAGTAGTGGTGGTAGTAGCAGTGGTGGTGGTGCTAGTAGTGGTGGATGGTGGCAATAGTAGTTTTTGTAGTGGTGGTGGTGGTAGTAGTAGTGGTGGTGGTGGTAGTAGTGGTGGTGGTAGTAGTGTTGGTGGTGGTAGTAGTGGTGGTAATTGTAGTAGTGGCGCTGGTAGTAGTAGTGGCGATGGTAGTAGTAGTGGCGGTGGTAGTAGTGGCGGTGGTAGTAGTGGTGGTGGTGATAGTAGTGGTGGTGGTAGTGGTGCTGGTGTTGGTAGTGGTATTTGTCTTAGTTGTAGCTGTTGTAATAATAGTAGTAGTAGTAGTAGTAGTAGTAGTAGTAGCGTTGATGGTGGTGGTGGTGGTGGGGGTAGTAGCATCTGTAATAATAATAGTAGTGGTGCTATTTGAAGTAGTTGCAACAGCAGTAGTATTAGTAGTAGTTGTAGTAATAGTAGTAGTAATTGCAGTAGTAATAGTAGTAGTTGCAGTAGTAATAGTAGTAGAAGTAGTATCAGGATTAGTAGTTGTAGTAGTAGTAGCAGCAGTAGTAGTAGCGGTAATAGCAGCAGTAGTAGTATTAGTAGTATTCGTAGTAGCCGCAGTTGTAGTAGCTACAGTAATAGTAGCTGCAGTAATAGTACTAGCAGTAGTAGTAGTAGTATTAATGTGTCAACGACACATGTGACGTAACAGGTAATTACGTATAAAGTTTTGTCAATGAAATAAAACAATGTAAAATTTAATTAATGAAATCAGGGGAGGTCACTCTCGTTATAGTCCCTATCAATATTAATTTGTTATGTTAATTATATATCTTATTACTGTTACTGTTGACAGGTCGAAAAATCTTTGGTGTATGTTAGTGGTGTTGTTGGTGTTGGTAGAATGTGTGGTGGTGCTGGTGATAGTAGTGGTGGTAGTTGTGGTGGTGGTAGTAGTGGTGGTAGTTGTGGTGGTGGTAGTAGTGGTGGTAGTAGTGGCGGTGGTAGTTGTGGTGGTAGTAGTAGTGATGGTGGTAGTAGTAGTCTTGCTAAAAATCTGTGGTGGTGCTGGTGATAGTAGTGGTGGTAGTTGTGGTGGTGGTAGTAGTTTTGGTAGTAGTGGTGGCGGTGGTAGTAGTGGTGGTGGTAGTAGTAGTGGTGGTAGTGGCAGTGGTAGCAGTTGTGGTAGTAATAGTGATGGTGGTAGTAGTAATGGTGGTATAATGTCTGGTGGTGGAGCTGGTGATAGTAGTGGTGGTAGTTGTGGTCGTGGTAGTAGTTTTGGTAGTAGTGGTGGTGGTGGTAGTGGTGGTGGTAGTAGTAGTGATGGTGGTAGTAGTAGTGGTAGTAGAATCTGTGGTGGTGCTGGTGATAGTAGTGGTAGTAATGGTGGTGGTTGTGGTGGTGTTAGTGGTGGTGGTGGTAGTGGTGGTGCTGGTGGTGGTGGTAGTGGTAGTGGTGGTGGTGGTAGTGGTGGTGGTGGTAGTGATGGTGGTGGTAGTGGTTGTGGTAGTGGCTGTGGTAGTAGTATTGATGGTGGTAGTAGTAGTGGTGGTAGAATCTGTGGTGGTGCTTGTGCTAGTAGTGGTGGTAGTGGTGGTGGTGGTAGTGGTGGTGGTAGTGGCGGTGGTAGTAGTAGTGGTGGTGGTAGTAGTAGTGATGGTGGTAGTAGTAGTGGTGGTGGTGGTAGTAGTAGTGGTGGTGGTAGTAGTAGTGGTGGTGGTAGTAGTGTTGGTGGTGGTAGTAGTGGTGGTATTTGTAGTAGTGGCGGTGGTAGTAGTAGTAGTGGCGGTGATAGTAGTAGTGGCGGTGGTAGTAGTAGTAGTGGCGGTGGTAGTAGTAGTGGTGGCGGTGATAGTAGTGGTGGCGGTGATAGTAGTGGAGGTGGTAGTGGTGTTGGTGTTGGTAGTGTCATTTGTCTTAGTTGTAGCTGTTGTAATAATAGTAGTAGTAGTAGTAGTAGTAGTAGTGTTGATGGTGCTGGTGGTGGTGGGGGTAGTAGCATCTGTAATAATAATAGTAGTGGTGCTATTTGAAGTAGTTGCAACAGCAGTAGTATTAGTAGTAATAGTAGTAGTTGTAGTAATAGTAGTAGTAGTTGCAGTAGTAATAGTAGTAGATGTAGTATCCGGATTAGTAGTTGTAGTAGTAGTAGCAGCAGTAGTAGTAGTAGCAGCAGTAGTAGTATTAGTAGTATTCGTAGTAGCCGCAGTTGTAGTAGCTGCAGTAATAGTAGCTGCAGTAATAGTACTAGCAGTAGTAGTAGTAGTATTAATGTGTGGTAAAATCTGTGGTGGTGCTGGTGATAGTAGTGGTGGTGGTAGTAGTGGTGGTGGTAGTAGTGGTGGTGGTAGTGGCGGTGGTAGTTGTTATGGTACTAATAGTGGTGGTGGTATTAGTGGTGATGGTTGTGGTGCTAGTAGTGCTGGTGATGCTCGTAGTAGTGCTGGTGGTAGTAGTGGTGGTGGTAGTAGTAGTAGTGGTGGTAGTAGCAGTAGTGGTGGTGCTAGTAGTAGTGGATGGTGGCAATAGTGGTTTTTGTAGTGGTGGTGGTGGTAGTAGTCGTGGTGGTGGTAGTAGTGTTGGTGGTGGTAGTAGTGGTGGTAGTTGTAGTAGTGGCGGTGGTAGTAGTAGTAGTGGCGGTGGTAGTAGTAGCGGTGATAGTAGTGGTGGCGGTGATAGTAGTGGTGGTGGTAGTGGTGTTGGTGTTGGTAGTGGTATTTGTCTTAGTTGTAGCTGTTGTAATAGTAGTAGTAGTAGTAGTAGTAGTAGTAGTAGTAGTAGTAGTAGTAGTAGTGTTGGTGGTGGTGGTGGTGGTGGTGGGGGTAGTAGCATCTG
Organism: Eledone cirrhosa; assembly: GCA_964016885.1. Classification (NCBI taxonomy): domain Eukaryota; kingdom Metazoa; phylum Mollusca; class Cephalopoda; order Octopoda; family Eledonidae; genus Eledone; species Eledone cirrhosa. The sequence goes on along the minus strand of OZ024759.1, from coordinate 26,104,771 downwards.
TAATAATAATAGTAGTGGTGCTATTTGAAGTAGTTGCAACAGCAGTAGTATTAGTAGTAATAGTAGTAGTTGTAGTAATAGTAGTGGTAATTGCAGTAGTAATAGTAGTAGAAGTAGTATCAGGATTAGTAGTTGTAGTAGTAGTAGCAGCAGTAGTAGTAGCAGTAATAGCAGCAGTAGTAGTATTAGTAGTATTCGTAGTAGCCGCAGTTGTAGTAGCTGCAGTAATAGTACTAGCAGTAGTAGTAGTAGTATTAATGTGTCAACGACATATGTGACGTAACAGGTAATTACCTATAAAGTTTTGTCAATGAAATAAAACAATGTAAAATTTAATTAATGAAATCAGGGGAGGTCACTCTCGTTATAGTCCCTATCAATATTAATTTGTTATGTTAATTATATATCTTATTACTATTACTGTTGACTGGCCGAAAAATCTTTGGTGTATGTTAGTGGTGTTGTTGGTGTTGGTAGAATGTGTGGTGGTGCTGGTGATAGCAGTGGTGGTAGTTGTGGTGGTGGTAGTAGTGTTGGTAGTTGTTGTGGTGTTGGTGGTAGTAGTGGTGGTGGTAGTGGTGGTGGTGGTAGTGGTGGTGATAGTATTGGTGGTAGTTGCGGTGGTGGTAGTGGTGGTGGTAGTGGTGGTAGTTGTGGTGGTGGTAGTAGTGGTGGTGGTAGTGGTGGTGGTGGTAGTGGTGGTGGTAGTAGTGGTGGTGGTAGTGGTGGTGGTAGTAGTGGTGGTGGTGGTGGCGGTGATAGTAGTAGTGATGGTGGTAGTAGTAGTCGTGGTAGAATCTGTGGTGGTGCTGGTGATAGTAGTGGTGGTGGTAGTAGTGGTGGTAGTTGTGGTGGTGGTAGTAGTGGGGGTGGTGGTAGTGGTGGTGATAGTATTGGTGGTAGTGGTGGTGGTAGTAGTGGTGGTGGTAGTGGTGGTAGTTGTGGTGGTGGTAGTAGTGGTGGTAGTTGTGGTGATGGTAGTAGTGGTGGTGGTAGTGGTGGTGGTGGTAGTGGTGGTGGTAGTAGTAGTGGTAGTAGTAGTGATGGTGGTAGTAGTAGTGGTGGTAGAATCTGTGGTGGTGCTGGTTATAGAAGCGGTGGTAGTTGTGGTGGTGGTATTAGTGGTGGTAGTTGTGGTGGTGGTGGTGGTGGTAGTAGTGGTGGTGGTGGTGGTGGCGGTGGTAGTAGTAGTGATGGTGGTAGTAGTAGTCGTGGTAAAATCTGTGGTGGTGCTGGTGATAGTAGTGGTGGTAGTAGTAGTTTTGGTAGTAGTGGTGGAAGTGGTAGTAGTGGTGGTGGTAGTAGTGGTGGTGGTAGTGGCGGTGGTAGTAGTTGTGGTACTAATAGTGGTGGTGGTATTAGTGGTGATGGTTGTGGTGCTAGTAGTGCTGGTGATGCTCGTAGTAGTGGTGGTGGTAGTAGTGGTGGTGGTAGTAGTAGTAGTGGTGGTGCTAGTAGTAGTGGATGGTGGCAATAGTGGTTTTTGTAGTGGTGGTGGTGGTAGTAGTAGTGGTGGTGGTAGTAGTAGTGGTGGTGGTAGTAGTGTTGGTGGTGGCAGTAGTGGTGGTAGTTGTAGTAGTGGCGGTGGTAGTAGTAGTAGTGGCGGTGGTAGTAGTAGTAGTGGCGGTGGTAGTAGTAGTGGCCGTGGTAGTAGTAGCGGTGATAGTAGTGGTGGCGGTGATAGTAGTGGTGGTGGTAGTGGTGTTGGTGTTGGTAGTGGTATTTGTCTTAGTTGTAGCTGTTGTAATAATAGTAGTAGTAGTAGTAGTAGTAGTGTTGATGGTGGCGGTGGTGGTGGGGGTAGTAGCATCTGTAATAATAGTAGTAGTGGTGCTATTTGAAGCAGTTGCAACAGCAGTAGTATTAGTAGTAATAGTAGTAGTAGTTGCAGTAGTAATAGTAGTAGAAGTAGTATCAGGATTAGTAGTTGTAGTAGTAGTAGCAGCAGTAGTAGTAGCAGTAGTAGCAGCAGTAGTAGTATTAGTAGTATTCGTAGTAGCCGCAGTTGTAGTAGCTGCAGTAATAGTAGCTGCAGTAATAGTACTAGCAGTAGTAGTAGTAGTATTAATGTGTCAACGACATATGTGACGTAACAGGTAATTACGTATAAAGTTTTGTCAATGAAATAAAACAATGTAAAATTTAATTAATGAAATCGGGGGAGGTCACTCTCGTTATGGTCCCTATCAATATTAATTTGCTATGTTAATTATATATCTTATTACTGTTACTGTTGACTGGCCGAAAAATCTTTGGTGTATGTTAGTGGTGTTGTTGGTGTTGGTAGAATGTGTGGTGGTGCTGGTGATAGTAGTGGTGGTGGTTGTGGTGGTGGTAGTAGTGGTGGTAGTTGTGGTGGTGATAGTGGTGGTGGTAGTTGTGGTGGTGGTGGTAGTAGTGGTGGTGGTAGGGGTGGTGGTAGTAGTGGTGGTAGTTGTGGTGGGGGTGGGGATTTTGGTGGTGGTGTTGGTAGAATCTGTGGTAGTGCTGGTGATAGAAGTGGTGGTAGTTGTGGTGGTGGTAGTAGTGTTGGTAGTTGTGGTGGTGGTGGTGGTGGTACTAGTGGTGGTGGAAGTCGTGGTGGTAGTAGTGGTGGTGGTAGTGGTGGTGGTAGTAGTGGTGGTAGTGGTGGTGATGGTGGTAGTTGTGGTGGTGGTGGTGGTAGAATCTGTGGTGGTGCTGGTGATAGAAGTGGTTGTAGTTGTGGTGGTGGTATTAGTGGTGGTAGTTGTGGTGTTGGTAGTAGTGGTAGTGGTAGTGGCGGTGGTAGTTGTGGTGGTAGTAGTAGTGATGGTGGTAGTAGTAGTCGTGGTAAATTCTGTGGTGGTGCTGGTGATAGTAGTGGTGGTAGTTGAGGTGGTGGTAGTAGTTTTGGTAGTAGTGGTGGAAGTGGTAGTAGTGGTGGTGGTAGTAGTGGTGGTGGTAGTGGCAGTGGTAGTAGTTGTGCTAGTAATAGTGATGGTGGTAGTAGTAATGGTGGTAGAATGTCTGGTGGTGGTGCTGGTGATAGTAGTGGTGGTAGTTGTGGTGGTGGTAGTAGTTTTGGTAGTAGTGGTGGTGGTGGTGGGTGGTGGTGGTAGTGGCGGTGGTAGTAGTAGTGATGGTGGTAGTAGTAGTGGTGGTAGAATCTATGGTGGTGCTGGTGATAGTAGAGGTAGTAGTGATCGTTGTTGTGGTGGTGTTAGTGGTGGGGGTGGTAGTGGTGGTGGTGGTGGTGGTGGTAGTGGTACTGTTGTTGGTAGTGGTTGTGGTAGTGGCGGTGGTAGTAGTATTGATGGTGGTAGAATCTGTGGTGGTGCTGGTGATAGTAGTGGTGGTGGTGGTGGTGGTGGTGGTAGTGGTGGTAGTGGTGGTAGTGGAAGTGGTGATGGTTGTGGCGGTGGTAGTAGTGGTGATGGTGGTAGTAGTAGTGGTAATAGAATCTGTGGTGGTGCTTGTGCTAGTAGTGGTGGTAGTGGTAGTGGTGGTGGTAGTGGCGGTGGTAGTAGTAGTGATGGTGGTAGTAGTAGTGGTGGTGGTAGTAGTAGTGATGGTGGTAGTAGAATCTGTGGTGGTGCTGGTAGTAGTGGTGGTAGTAGTGGTGGTGGTAGGAGGAGTGGTGATGGCAGGAGTGGTGATGGTAGGAGTAGTGGTGGTGGTAGTAGTAGTGGTGGTGGTAGTAGTGGTGGTAGTATTAGAGGTAGTAGTGGTGGTAGTAGTGGAGGTGGTGGTAGTGGTGGTGGTGGTAGTAGTGGTGGTAGTAGTAGTAGTGGTGGTGCTAGTAGTGCTAGCAGTAGTGGTGTTGGTAGTAGTAGTGGTGGTAGTAGCAGTGGTGGTGGTGGTGGCAATAGTGGTTTTTGTAGTGGTGGTTGTAGTAGTAGTGGTGGTGTTAGTAGTGGTGGTAGTGGTTGTAGTGGTGGTGGTAGTAGTAGTGGCGGTGGTAGTAGTAGTGGTGGCGGTGGTAGTAGTAGTGGTGGCGGTGATATTAGTGGTGGTGGTAGTGGTGTTCGTGTTGGTAGTGGTATTTGTCTTAGTTGTAGCTGTTATAATAGTAGTAGTAGTAGTAGTAGTAGTAGTAGTAGTAGTAGTAGTAGTAGTAGTGTTGGTGCTGGTGGTGGTCGGGGTAGTAGCATATATAATAATAATAGTAATGGTGCTATTTGAAGTAGTTGCAACAGCAGTAGTATTAATAGTAATAGTAGTAGTTGTAGTAGTAATAGTAGTAGAAGTAGTATCAGTATTAGTAGTTGTAGTAGTAGTAGCAGCAGTAGTAGTAGTAGCAGCAGCAGCAGCAGTAGTAGTATTCATAGTAGCAGAACTAGTAGCCGCAGTTGTAGTAGCTGCAGTAATAGTAGCTGCAGTAATAGTACTAGCAGTAGTAGTAGTAGTATTAATGTGTCAACGACATATGTGACGTAACAGGTAATTACGTATAAAGTTTTGTCAATGAAATAAAACAATGTAAAATTTAATTAATGAAATCAGGGGAGGTCACTCTCGTTATGGTCCCTATCAATATTAATTTGTTATGTTAATTATATATCTTATTACTGTTACTGTTGACTGGTCGAAAAATCTTTGGTGTATGTTAGTGGTGTTGTTGGTGTTGGTAGAATGTGTGGTGGTGCTGGTGATAGAAGTGGAGGTAGTTGTGGTGGTTGTAGTAGTGGTGGTAGTTGTGGTGGTGGTAGTGGTGGTGGTGGTAGTATTGGTGGTGGTAGTAGTGGTGGTAGTTGTGGTGGTGGTAATAGTGATGGTGGTAGTAGTGGTGGTAGTTGTGGTGGTGGTAGTAGTGTTGGTAGTTGTGGTGGTGGTGGTGGTGGTGGTAGTAGTGGTGGTTGTAGTGGTGGTGGTGGTAGTGGTGGTGGTAGTAGTGGTGGTAGTAGTAGTGATGGTGGTAGTTGTGGTGGTGGTGGTGGTAGAATCTGTGGTGGTGCTGGTGATAGAAGTGATGGTAGTTGTGGTGGTGGTATTAGTGGTGGTAGTTGTGGTGGTGGTGGTGATAGTAGTGGTGGTGGTAGTGGCGGTGGTAGTTGTGGTGGTAGTAGTAGTGATGTTGGTAATAGTAGTCGTGGTAAAATCTGTGGTGGTGCTGGTGATAGTAGTGGTGGTAGTTGTGGTGGTGGTAGTAGTTTTGGTAGTAGTGGTGGAAGTGGTAGTAGTGGGGGTGGTAGTAGTGGTGGTGGTAGTGGCGGTGGTAGTAGTTGTGCTAGTAATAGTGATGGTGGTAGTAGTAATGGTGGTAGAATGTCTGGTGGTGGTGCTGGTGATAGTAGTGGTGGTAGTTGTGGTGGTGGTAGTAGTTTTGGTAGTAGTGGTGGTGTATGTAGTAGTAGTAGTGATGGTGGTAGTAGTGGTGGTAGAATCTATGGTGGTGCTGGTGAAAGTAGAGGTAGTAGTGATGGTTGTTGTGGTGGTGGTAGTGGTGGTAGTGGTGGTAGTGGTGGTGGTGGTACTGTTGTTGGTAGTGGTGGTGGTAGTGGCCGTGGTAGTAGTATTGATGGTGGTAGAATCTGTGGTGGTGCTGGTGATAGTAGTGGTGGTGGTGGTGGTGGTGGTAGTGCTGGAAGTGGTGGTAGTGGACGTGGTGATGGTTGTGGCGGTGGTAGTAGTGGTGATGGTGGTAGTAGTAGTGGTAATAGAATCTGTGGTGGTGCTTGTGCTAGTAGTGGTGGTAGTGGCGGTGGTGGTAGTGGTGGTAGTAGTGGCGGTGGTAGTAGTAGTGATGGTGGTAGTAGTAGTGATGGTGGTAGTAGTAGTGGTGGTAGAATCTGTGGTGGTGCTAGTGATAGTAATGGTGGTAGAATCTGTGTTCGTGCTGGTAGTAGTGGTGGTAGTAGTGGTGGTGGTACGAGGAGTGGTGATGGGAGGAGTGGTGATGGTAGGAGTTGTGGTGGTGGTAGTAGTAGTGGTGGTGGTAATAGTGGTGGTAGTATTGGAGGTAGTAGTGGTGTTAGTAGTGGCAGTAGTAGTGGAGGTGGTGGTAGTGGTGGTGGTGGTAGTGGTGGTGGTGGTATTAGTGGTGAAGGTTGTGGTGCTAGTAGTGCTGGTGGTGCTAGTAGTAGTGGTGGTGGTAGTAGTAGTAGTGGTGGTAGTAGCAGTGGTAGTGGTGGTGGCAATAGTGGTTTTTGTACTGGTGGTTGTAGTAGTGTTGGTGGTGGTGTTAGTAGTGGTGGTAGTGGTAGTAGTGGCGGTGGTAGTACTAGTAGTGGCGGTGGTAGTAGTAGTGGTGGCGGTGGTAGTAGTAGTGGTGGCGGTGATATTAGTGGTGGTGGTAGTGGTGTTGGTGTTGGTAGTGGTATTTGTCTTAGTTGTAGCTGTTGTAATAGTAGTAGTAGTAGTAGTAGTAGTAGTAGTAGTGTTGGTGGTGGTGGTGGTCGGGGTAGTAGCATCTGTAATAATAATAGTAATGGTGCTATTTGAAGTAGTTGCAACACCAATAGTATTAGTAGTAATAGTAGTAGTTGTAGTAGTAATAGTAGTAGTAGTTGAAGTAGTAATAGTAGTAGAAGTAGTATCAGGATTAGTAGTTGTAGTAGTAGTAGCAGTAGTAGTAGTAGCAGTAGTAGTATTCATAGTAGCAGAACTAATAGCAGCAGTTGTAGTAGCTGCAGTTGTAGTAGCTGCAGTAATAGTACTAGCAGTAGTAGTAGTAGTATTAATGTGTCAACGACATATGTGACGTAACAGGTAATTACATATAAAGTTTTATCAATGAAATAAAACAATGTAAAATTTAATTAATGAAATCAGGGGAGGTCACTCTCGTTATAGTCCCTATCACTATTAATTTATGTTATGTTAATTATATATCTTATTACTGTTACTGTTGACTGGCCGAAAAATCTTTGGTGTATGTTAGTGGTGTTGTTGGTGTTGGTAGAATGTGTGGTGGTGCTGGAGATAGTAGTGGAGGTAGTTGTGGTGGTGGTGGTAGTAGTGGTAGTTGTGGTGGTGGTGGTAGTAGTTGTAGTTGTGGTGGTAGTTGTGGTGGTGGTGGTGGTAGTAGTGGTGGTGGTAGTGGTGGTGGTAGTAGTGGTGGTAGTAGTAGTGACGGTGGTAGTTGTGGTGGTGGTGGTGGTAGAATCTGTGGTGGTGCTGGTGATAGAAGTGACGGTAATTGTGGTGGTGGTAGTAGTGGTGGTAGTAGTGGTGGTAGTTGTTGTGGTGGTGGTGGTAGTAGTAGTGATGGTGGTAGTGGCGGTGGTAGTTGTGGTGGTAGAATCTGTTGTGGTGCTGGTGATAGAAGTGGTGGTAGTTGTGGTGGTGGTGGTAGTAGTGGTGGTGGTAGTGGTGGTGGTAGTAGTGGTGGTGGTAGTGGTGGTGGTAGTAGTGGTGGTAGTAGTAGTGATGGTGGTATTTGTGGTGGTGGTGGTGGTAGAATATGTGGTGGTGCTGGTGATAGAAGTGGTGGTAGTTGTGGTGGTGGTATTAGTGGTGGTAGTTGTGGTGGTGGTGGTGGTAGTAGTGGTGGTGGTAGTGGCGGTGGTAGTTGTGGTGGTAGTAGTAGTGATGGTGGTAGTAGTAGTCGTGGTAAAATCTGTGGTGGTGCTGGTGATAGTAGTGGTGGTAGTTGTGGTGGTGGTAGTAGTTTTGGTAGTAGTGGTGGAAGTGGTAGTAGTGGTGGTGGTAGTCGTGGTGGTGGTAGTGGCGGTGGTAGTAGTTGTGGCAGTAATAGTGATGGTGGTAGTAGTAATGGTGGTAGAATGTCTGGTGGTGGTGCTGGTGATAGTAGTGGTGGTAGTTGTGGTAGTGGTAGTAGTTTTGGCAGTAGTGGTGGTGGTGGTATTGGTGGTGGTGGTAGTGGTGGTGGTGGTAGTGGCGGTGGTAGTAGTAGTGATGGTGGTAGTAGTAGTGGTGGTAGAATCTATGGTGGTGCTGTTGATAGTAGAGGTAGTAGGGATGGTTGTTGTGGTGTTAGTGGTGGGGGTAGTAGTGGTGGTGGTGGGGGTGGTAGTGGTGGTGGTGGTGGTATTGGTGGTAGTAGTGGTGGTGGTAGTGGTGGTACTGTTGTTGGTAGTGGTTGTGGTAGTGGCGGTGGTAGTAGTATTGATGGTGGTAGAATCTGTGGTGGTGCTGGTGATAGTAGTGGTGGTGGTGGTGGTAGTGGTGGTAGTGGTGGTAGTTGTAGTGGTGATGGTTGTGGCGGTGGTAGTAGTGGTGATGGTGGTAGTAGTAGTGGTAATAGAATCTGTGGTGTGCTTGTGCTAGTAGTGGTGGTAGTGGTGGTGGTGGTAGTGGTGGTGGTAGTGGCGGTTGTAGTAATAATGATGGTGGTAGTAGTAGTGGTGGTGGTAGTAGTAGTGATGGTGGTAGTAGTAGTGGTGGTGGTAGTAGTAGTGATGGTGGTAGTAGTAGTGGTGGTAGAAACTGTGGTGGTGCTGGTAGTAGTGGTTGTGGTAGGAGGAGTGGTGATGGGAGGAGTGGTGATGGTAGGAGTAGTGGTGGTGGAAGTAGTAGTGGTGGTGGTAGTAGTGGTGGTAGTATTGGTGGTTGTAGTGGTGGTGGTGGTAGTGGTGGTATTAGTGGTGAAGATTGTGGTGCTAGTAGTGCTGGTGGTGGTAGAAGTAGTAGTAGTAGTGGTGGTAGCAGTGCTGGTGGTGGTAGTAGTGGTGGTAGTGGTAGTAGTGGCGGTGGTAGTAGTAGTGTGGCGGTGGTAGTAGTAGTGGTGGCGGTGATATTAGTGGTGGTGGTGTTGGTGTTGGTAGTGGTATTTGTCTTAGTTGTAGCTGTTGTAGTAGTAGTAGTAGTAGTAGTAGTAGTAGTAGTAGTAGTAGTGTTGGTGGTGGTGGTGGTGGGGGTAGTAGCATCTGTAATAATAATAGTAGTGGTGCTATTTGAAGGTAGTTGCAACAGCAGTAGTATTAGTAGTAATAGTAGTAGTTGCAGTAGTAATAGTAGTAGAAGTAGTATCAGGATTAGTAGTTGTAGTAGTAGTAGCAGTAGTAGTATTCATAGTAGCAGAACTAGTAGCAGCAGTTGTAGTAGCTGCAGTTGTAGTAGCTGCAGTAATAGTAGCTGCAGTAATAGTACTAGCAGTAGTAGTAGTAGTATTAATGTGTCAACGACATATGTGACGTAACAGGTAATTACCTATAAAGTTTTGTCAATGAAATAAAACAATGTAAAAGTTAATGAAATCAGGGGAGGTCACTCTCGTTATAGTCCCTATCAATATTAATTTGTAATGTTAATTATATATCTTATTACTGTTACTGTTGACTGGTCGAAAAATCTTTGTTAGTGTTAGTGGTGTTGTTGGTGTTGGTAGAATCTGTGGTGGTGCTGGTGATAGTAGTGGTGGTAGTTGTGGTGGTGGTAGTAGTGTTGGTAGTTGTGGTGGTAGTTGTGGTGGTGGTGGTGGTAGTAGTGGTGGTGGTAGTGGTGGTGGTAGTGGTGGTGGTAGTAGTAGTGATGGTGGTAGTTGTGGTGGTGGTGGTGGTAGAATCTGTGGTGGTGCTGGTGATAGAAGTGGTGGTAGTTGTGGTGGTGGTATTAGTGGTGGTAGTTGTGGTGGTGTTGGTGGTGGTAGTAGTGGTGGTGGTAGTGGCGGTGGTAGTTGTGGTGGTAGTAGTAGTGATGGTGGTAGTAGTAGTCGTGGTAAAATCTGTGGTGGTGCTGGTGATAGTAGTGGTGGTAGTTGTGGTGGTGGCAGTCGTTTTGGTAGTAGTGGTGGAAGCGGTAGTAGTGGTGGTGGTAGTAGTGGTGGTGGTAGTGGCGGTGATAGTAGTTGTGCTAGTAATAGTGATGGTGGTAGTAGTAATGGTGGTAGAATGTCTGGTGGTGGTGCTGGTGATAGTAGTGGTGGTAGTTGTGGTGGTGGTAGTAGTTTTGGTAGTAGTGGTGGTGGTGGTGGGTGGTGGTGGTAGTGGCGGTGGTAGTAGTAGTGATGGTGGTAGTAGTAGTGGTGGTAGAATCTATGGTGGTGCTGGTGATAGTAGAGGTAGTAGTGATCGTTGTTGTGGTGGTGTTAGTGGTGGGGGTGGTAGTGGTGGTGGTGGTGGTGGTACTGTTGTTGGTAGTGGTTGTGGTAGTAGTATTGATGGTGGTAGAATCTGTGGTGGTGCTGGTAATAGTAGTGGTGGTGGTGGTAGTGGTGGTAGTGGTAGTGGTGATGGTTGTGGCGGTGGTAGTAGTGGTGATGGTGGAGCTGGTGATAGTAATGGTGGTAGAATCTGTGGTGGTGCTGGTAGTAGTGGTGATGGTGGTAGTAGTAGTAGTGGTGGTGGTAGGAGGAGTGGTGGTGGTAGTAGTGTGGGGGTAGTATTGGTGGTAGTATTGGTGGTAGTAGTGGTGGTAGTAGTGGTGGTGGTGGTATTAGTGGTGAAGGTTGTGGTGCTAGTAGTGCTGGTGGTGCTAGTAGTAGTAGTGGTGGTAGTAGCAGTGGTGGTTATTGTAGTGGTGGTAGTAGTAGTGTTGGTGGTGGTACTAGTAGTGTTGGTGGTAGTAGTGGTGGTAGTGGTAGTAGTAGTAGTGGCGGTGGTAGTGGTAGTAGTGGCGGTGGTAGTAGTAGTGGTGGCGGTGGTAGTAGTAGTGGTGGCGTAATATTAGTGGTGGTGGTAGTGGTGTTGGTGTTGGTAGTGGTATTTGTATTAGTAGTAGTAGTAGTAGTGTTGGTGGGGGTAGTAGCATATGTAATAATAATAGTAGTGGTGCTATTTGAAGTAGTTGCAACAGCAATAGTATTAGTAGCAATAGTAGTAGTTGCAGTAGTAATAGTAGTAGAAGTAGTATCAGGATTAGTAGTCGTAGTAGTAATAGTAGTAGTTGCAGTAGTAGCAGCAGTAGTAGTATTCATAGTAGCAGAACTAGTAGCAGCAGTTGTAGTAGCTGCAGTAATAGTACTAGCAGTAGTAGTAGTAGTATTAATGTGTCAACGACATATGTGACGTAACAGGTAATTACATATAAAGTTTTGTCAATGAAATAAAACAATGTAAAATTTAATTAATGAAATCAGGGGAGGTCACTCTCGTTATAGTCCCTATCAATATTAATTTGTTATGTTAATTATATATCTTATTACTGTTACTGTTGACTGGTCGAAAAATCTTTGTTAGTGTTAGTGGTGTTGTTGGTGTTGGTAGAATGTGTGGTGGTGCTGGTGATAGTAGTGGAGGTAGTTGTGGTGGTGGTAGTAGTGGTGGTAGTTGTGGTGGTGGTGGTGGTGGTGGTAGTAGTGGTGGTAGTTGTGGTGGTAGTTGTGGTGGTGGTGGTGGTAGTAGTGGTGGTGGTAGTGGTGGTGGTAGTTGTGGTGGTAGTTGTGGTGGTGGTGGTAGTAGTGGTGGTGGTAGTGGTGGTGGTAGTTGTGGTGGTAGTTGTGCTGGTGATAGTAGGGGTGGTAGTTGTGATGGTGGTGGTAGTAGTGGTGGTGGTGGTAGTGGTGGTGGTAGTTGTGGTGGAGGTAGTAGTGGTGGTGGTGGTAGTGGTGGTGATATTAGTGGTGGTAGTAGTAGTGTCGGTGGTAGTAGTGGTGTCGGTGGTGGTGGTAGTAGTCTTGGTAGTAGTGGTGGTGGTAGTAGTGGTGGTGGTGGTGGTAGTGGTGGTGGTAGTGGTGGTAATGGTGGCAGTGGTGGTGGTGCTGGTGGTGCTGGTGGTGGTGGTAGTGGTGGTAGTAGTGGTTCTGGTGGTGGTAGT
>OZ024759.1:26085655-26088155 GCA_964016885.1 Eledone cirrhosa | reverse complement strand
AATGGCTTCTACAGAACTAGAACTGTTTCATTCGGTAGAAACCATCAGAAATCAGCTTTCCTGATGATTTCTACAGAATTAAATAGTTCTAGTCCTGTAGAAGCCATTTCTATATTAAATAAATATATATATAGTGAGCAAGAGAGAGACATAGAAATGTGAATGTGTGAATGTAGATGTATATATGTGTGGTATTGTATATTTAAATATATATATATATATATATATATATATATATAAAACAATGATACCCCATGGCCTCTGCTACAAAGTTTGAGCAGGTAAACAATAAGTAGATAATATGTGAGTGAGTATATATATATATATATATATATATATATATATATATATAGTAGTATATATATATATCTATATATCTCTATATATATATCTATATATCTCTATATATATCGTAGTATATATATATATATATATATATATAGGAACGAGTAGGACCCCGACGGCTGAGCTCAAGCCGTTTCGACGGCTAATTCTGTCCAGAATTAGCCGTCGAAACGGCTTCAGCTCAGCCGTCGGGGTCCTACTCGTTCCTATTACCCACTCTACTACCCTAAGTATTGAGTACTTTGGCGCGTTATGGTCCACCTAGTTCCTTAACACATTTCCATCGTTATATATGTATATATATATATATATATAAATATATATATATATATAAATATATATGTATAGTAGTATATATATATATATATATATATATATATATATATATATAAATATATATATATATATAAATATATATGTATAGTAGTATATATATATATATATATATATATATATATATATATATATATATGGTTGTGGTGGTCGTTGTGTTAGTAGCGTTGGTGGTAGTAGTGATGATGGTGTTGGTGGTAGTGGGTGATATTGGTTGGGTGGTATTGGTGGTGGTTTGTGTAAGGGTATGTAAGTCCCAGTGTATAAAGGATGAGCAGAAGAGGGAGGTCTGTCGAGTTGGTGGTGGTGGGATGGACAACACATTTCATGGTAAATTAAGAGTTCACTTTTGAAGAGATTTCATGGTGTGATTTTGTCAGTGTTTGGTACTTCATGGTTTCTGAGACTGCTAGGACAGATAATGCCTCCTTTCATTTACTCTCATACATATATATACATGCATATATACATACATACGTAGATGCATAGATACATACATACATATACATGCATATAGGCATAACAAAACATACATTTATAAATAAATGTGTATATATATATATATATAGAGAGAGGGGGGGAGAAAGAGAGGGAGAGAAAGAGAGTGTAAGGGAGAGAGAGATAGAAAATGAGGAGAGTGAGAGAGAGGGAGAGAGAGAGGGAGGGAGATAGAGAGGGAGGGAAAGAGAGAGGGAGATGGGGGGGGGGGGTAAACTTCCACCACAACGCCAAGCGGTTTTGGCTTGTATGTATGTATGTATATATATATATATATATATATATATAAATGTTAAGTACTTCCGAAGAAAAAGCAAAGGAAAAAAGAGTGCTCTATGTATAAAACAGAGCTATTGAATTAGAAAGTGAACAACATAATATATAACTACTCCATTGCCAAAGGTTTCAGGAACCTAGACAATATTAACATACGTCTAGATCGCTCATCAGAAAGAGGGGTTTTATATATATATATATATATATATATATATATATATATATATATATATTCATTAAAATAACAGATTAAAGTTTAAGCAAAGAATCGCTTTGGATTTTAGTCTTCAAATTTATTATTATTACTAGAGAGAGAGAGGGAGAGAGAGAGAGACATATATACATACCAGTTAAAAAAAACCCAAAAGCATTTCATTACAGATATAAGCACCAACACCAACTCCGAAATGTGTAACATTTCAACATAGTTTCAATTGCAAATTTAATATTGTGTCTAGAAACATTCTGCTTACAAATCAACAACAAACGTAGATAAAATGCAATAACAATTTAATACAGGAACCCAATATATATATATATATATGTTTGTGTGTGTATGTATGTATATATATGAACAAACATGGATGACACACGGAAACGAAGAGATATGGCGTCCGGAAGGAAGGAAGAGGTTTAGTAATGGCGGCCATTGTGACACGTTGTCAGAGAAGGATAATGACTGATAAGTGGCACTTGAATGAATGGCACAGTGGAGAGCATGGGGGATAATAGATGGCAGGGCTAAGGAGAGAGAGAGAGTGGGTGAGAATGGGAGAGAGAGAAATGGAGAGAATTGGTACTTGAAAGTACGGGACAGAATAGAGCATGAGCTTGGGTGGTGGTTACAGGTCGTGGGTAGTGGGCAGATATAGGGAAAGACAGAGTAAGTGTCATGGAGAGATTGATATTCAGAGAAAGAGAAAGAGAGTGGATGAGAGAGAGAGAGAAAGAGAGTGGGTGAGAGAGAGTGAGAGAGAGAGAGTAAGAGAGAGAGAGAGAGTAAGAGAAGAGAGAGAGAGGTGGGGAATGAAAATGTACAACTGAAGAA
>OZ024759.1:26070655-26075655 GCA_964016885.1 Eledone cirrhosa | reverse complement strand
TATATACACGTAAATATATATTCATAAATATATACACACACACACATTTATATATATATATATATATATATTTAAACATACATACAAATACACACAATCATATGTATACACAGAAGCACACGTACACACACAATGTATATATATATAAATATATATATATATATATATATATACAGAGATATCCACGGTAAGTTGTGGGATCTAGTCTGCATGAAGAATTCAATGTAATCCATATGTTGAAAATGTTGTAGGTTAAAATAAATTCTCTTTATCTGATATTTTGTAACTAACCTTACATAGATCGATATCGAAGTATAGTTACGATGTATTATCATCACCTAGAAACGATCGTAAAGCAGTGAAGTATATTTCTAATGACTTGATTTTTTATTTCATTGTTATAACTTATATATATATATATATGTAAAAGGTAAACAGAAATAACAACACAATCGGTACAGTATATGGAAGGGATATATTAGGTTAACGCTTGATATAGCAGGAAGAGGGTCTTAACGTTTCGGACGCTAGTCCTTCATCAGAAGAAAGAATGAAAAATAAAATAAATTGAGGGGACGGGCGGGATGGAATTGGAAAAAATGTCTTTAGATAAAAATAATAGGTCCATTCATGTTGACATCTCTTGGTCAACATGTTGGTGCTGGCGATTTATGTATGATTTGTTTTTTAGAAAAGTGGATGATGGCGCGCGTCTACTTGAAATGGAAAAAAAAACGTTTTGTAAAAAGAGCTATACTTGATCCCAGGCGTAAGCCTGAGTGTGTGTGTGTGTGTGTGTGTGTGTGTGTGTGTGTGTGTGTGTGTGTGTGTGTGTGTGTGTGTGTGTGTGTGTGTGTGTGTGTGTGTGTGTGTCCAGCATGGCCCAGTGATCCTGCTCTCCTCACACACACACCATCACCATTACCACCACCACCCGCGCCGCCTGTACATACTCACCACTCTAACCCTCACGTTCTCAACCTTCCTACATTGCCCACCATCTACATAACCATTCAGCCATCCAACCAACCATCTAGCCAGCTAAACAACCAGCCAGAAAACTAGCTCACCAAACAACCAGCTAACCATCAAATCATCCTGCAAACCAGCCAACCAGTCACTAACCATCCCATCAAACGACTAACTCGTTAACCAGCCAACCAACCAAACAAACAAACAACCATCCAACTAGCTAACCAACCAATCAAGTAACCACCCAACGAAAACATCCAACCATTGAGCCAACCAATCAACCATCCAACCATCCAGATAACCATCCAACTAGCTAACCAATCAATCAAGTAACCAGCCATCCAACCAAGCGACCATCCAACGAAAACATCCAACCATTGAGCCAACCAATCAACCATCCAACCATCCAGATACCCATCCAACTAGCTAACCAACCAATCAAGCAGCCAGCCATCCAGCCAAGCGACCATCCAACGAAAACATCCAACCATTGAGCCAACAAATCAACCATCTAACCATCCAGATAACCATCCAACTAGCTAACCAACCAATCAAGCAGCCAGCCATCCAACCATCCAGATAACCATCCAACTAGCTAACCAACCAATCAAGCAACCAGCCATCCAGCCAAGCGACCATCCAACGAAAACATCCAACCATTGAGCCAACCAATCAACCATCTAACCATCCAGATAACCATCCAACTAGCTAACCAACCAATCAAGCAACCAGCCATCCAACCATCCAGATAACCATCCAACTAGCTAACCAACCAATCAAGCAACCAGCCATCCAGCCAAGCGACCATCCAACCAAACATCCAACCATTGAGCCAACCAGTCAACCTACCTACCAAATAACCAGCTAACCACCCAACCAAACAGTCAGTCAACAAACTATCCTCGTCAAACTACAAGAATATCGACAACATTAGCACCAACTTAAACAGTGAACGAATAAAAACAATACCACCGACGTCAACAACAACATGAGCATTAACAAAAACAAAGACAACCACAACAACAGCAATAACAATTATTAGAACAACAAGACAGCAACCATGACAACAATAACATGAACAAAAATGACATCAACATCAACAAAAGCAGTTAGCAACAACAATGACAACAACAACGACAACTATACAAAAAGGCAGTCAGTAACAACAACAACAGCAACAACAACAACAACAACATCAACAAAAACAATAGCATCAACAATAACAACAACAAGGGCAACATCAATAACAACAGCAGCAGTAACAACAACAAGAACAATAGCTAGGATTTGCCATCATGTCTGTGTCGTTTCCAAGAGTCGATGGCGTACTTTTCTCTGATCCACTTATCAGCGGAATTTGTCAAAAATATTACCTTACTTTATAGAATCGCTAATGTCTGGGGATTTTCTGTTATACAGTGAAGGGGTGTGTGGGGTATGTTGGCGGTTTCGGGGTTGGGTCTTTAGTAACGGGAGGGGACGACGGATTCTGCAAGCGTACGTCTACTCCAGGGCACATGTATGTATGTATGTATGCAAGTGTGTGTGTGTGTGTGTGTGTGTGTGTGTGTGTGTGTGTGTGTGTGTGTGTGTGTGTGTGTGTGTGTGTGTGTGAATATGTAAATATATAAATATATATATATGCATGTATGTTTATGTGTGATAGTGTAAATGTTGCATCAATAAAATATGTATCGCATTTCATGTATTTATATCTAAATATGTGTATATTGCTGTAGATAGCTGTGTCCATATATATATATACACATATATATATACATATATATATAGATATATATATATATTTATACATATATATACACATACATACGAAGCCATACATGTACATATAGGAGTTTGTGGCTGGGCTTACGAAAGTGTATGTGTACATGTACATGCTATCAGGTTTATGAAGATATATATATATATATATGTGTGCATGTGTGTGTGTGCGTGTGTTTACTTGTGTCAATGAATGTGATAATGTATCAACATAATTGTGTGTTTTATTGTGATGTTTCCATTCTCTTTTGCAGATTTATTTGTTTCATTCTTTCTGTGAACGTAAAGAGTCTTAAAAGAGACAGACAGATAGACATACAGACAGAGAGACACACAAACACATAGACATACAAACAGACAGATAGACAGACAGGCAGAGAGACACACAAACACATAGACATACAAACAGACAGATAGACAGACAAGCAGAGATAAATATCACTACAAGATACCTTACACAAAACATCGTCTGCACTTAAATATAATAAGCACATTTGGAAAAACACACAAACAACTCATTTACTCAGGGATAAACACAAACACTACTTCGTAACATGTTTGTTTTGTGTGTGTGTGTGTGCTGTATGTATTTTTGTATGTGTGCTTGTGTGACTGTGTGTATGCGCATATATTATTGGTTGATGACGCGCGTTTCGCTATTGATCAGCTCAAGGTTCGATCTGTATCAAACTAGCACGACTCTGTAATTGAGCTGATCAATAGTGAAACGCGTCACCAACCAATAAACGCAATGAAGGAGTAGCCACTCGCCCTTGTTTTATTTTATTATACTACACTCTGTCTTGCTCTACACCTCGATACTGACGTGAACCTAAACATCGAGTGCTCACCTGGGTGAACCTACGTTACACTCCCTGGATATATATAAGTGTGTATGTATCATATCACTTATTTCTGTTCATACACGGAGCAATAGCGCTAGCCAAGATTTCAAGACCCAAATTTGACCATACCCCCAGAAAACAAGAGGCGTCAAATAGCATCTGATGTAATATCACCATTTTCATTTCTTGTGTGGTCAAATTTGGGCCTTTAAACCCAATTTAGCTCCTTTTTAATTTTCACAGAGGCATAAAAAGTTACACCAACATACATACATACATACTTGGTGGCTGCCAACTCGTTTTCGAGTAGGCCACTACTTTATATCCATGTAGGAGAACCCCTACCGATGCGCTCAATGAGTGTGACATTTTATTCCAGCCAGCGACTTGAAAACTCTGGTACAAACACTACACTTGTGACAATTACTGACACATAGTACTGGACTCATGGTACCATGTGACGACAAGTGCAGAGAGATCTCCAGATATAAAGCAATGCCTGTGCCGTGAAGCTTTTATAGTGAGCAAAGACACTGCACAAAGCCAGTCCCACTCTCTTAACCAAGATGATATTTACCAAAAAGAAGAACAAGTCAACATCATTGGATACCATCAGGGTTGCAGGTGTTATATCAGAGTTTTCCTTCTCCTAGAATTCTGCCTTGACAAAGGCTAAGGGGTCATCTCTCTCATACATACATGCATACATACATACAAACATGTATAAAACGCCTACACACTCCAAAAATATACACATACAGCAAACGCACGCACTGACCCACAGATACACACCCCAGCACACTACAACACAAACCACAAACTCCCACACACACAGTATCACATACCAAGGCAAATGCATAAAAACATTTACCACCACACACCAACATATAGACCACCAGCACATGCATATATACAAACATACACATTTAGCAAATACCAACACATGCACCACCAAGACATAAATGCAAATATATACATTTACCACAAACCAACACATACATACAAACACACATACATACATACGAACATACACATTTACCACATTCCGACACATACAACACACACCAACACATATTACAAACCAACACATACACCACCAACGTGTTCACCACCAACTTATACCATTAACCATACACACATATATAGACATTCATAAACGTATATTCATACATTGATACATACATATATTCATATATATTTATACGTACATACATACACATACATATATATTGATACATACATACATATATTCATATATATATTCATACATACACACACACACACATACATACAGGAGCATACATACATACAGGAGCATTCATACACACATACACATACACACATACATACGAACATATAGAAACATATTGAGATAGAATCCAAAGTATTATATTAAATATA
>OZ024759.1:26050655-26063155 GCA_964016885.1 Eledone cirrhosa | reverse complement strand
AATATACGTCATATGAACTCGGATCGGAGAAACCCCTAAATATATGCTGCAGGACTGTGTCGTTTAACGGACCTTATAATATTAATAATGGTTTGTGATTTAGGCAGGGAGAAAGTCGATTAAATCGACCCCAGTGCGTCACTGGTACCTTATGTATCGCCCCCTGTAAGGATGAAAGTCATAGCAAACTTCGCCGGGATTTGAACTAACTCAGAAGGTAAAATCTATTGCCCTTATGGTGTCTGATTTATACACAAGGCCGACAATTTTGTGAGAAGAGAATGTCAATGAAATCGACCCTGGGGGTCACTGGTACTTTATGTTATCGACGCCCACAAGGATGAAAGGCAGAGCAAACCTCAGCGTAATTTGAACTCAGAATGTAAGGGGACATAACTATATATAACACAAAGCATGATGAAGGGAAGTGAACGATGGCAACAATAAAATGCTACATTGAGTGAAGTTGAGGCAGTTTGTGGGTGAGTCTATGTGTGTATAAGACTATATGTGTGTCTCTGTATATAAGACCATCTGTATGTCTGTGTGCATATAAAACTATCTGTGTGTCTGAGTGTATATAAGACCATCTATGTGTGAGTGTCGGTATGTGAGTGTCGGTATGCGAGTGTCGGTATGCGAGTGTCGGTATGTGAGTGTCTGTATCTGAGTGTCTGTATCTGAGTGTCTGTATCTGAGTGTCTGTATCTGAGTGTCTGTATCTGAGTGTCTATATCTGAGTATTTGTATGTGTCAGAGTTTATATGTATGTTTGTGAGAGTCTGTATAGTATGTGTGAATATATATATCTCTATGTATGTAGGTATATACTTAGTGTGAGTATATATGTGTGTGTGAAAATATCTGTATGTGTGTGTGAGCGTACCTGCATGCGTGTGTTTGTAGGTGAGTTTAGCTGTATGTATGTATATGGATATATCTATATGTGAGTGTATCCGTATGTATGTGCGTGTGTGTGTGAATTCACCTATATGTGTGTATGTGATGAGTCTATCTGTATGTATGCGGGTGGGTAATTGTGTATGTGTGTGTAAATATATCTGTATGTGTGAATATGGATATATCTGTATATGTGTGTGAATACACCTATATGTGTGTATGTGATGAGTCTATCTGTATGTATGCGTGAGAGTGTTTGTGTGTGTAAGTGTATGTCTGTTAATTATGCCAATGGAAAACAGCCATAATTCAAAAAGAAAGAAAGAAGGAAAGAAAGAAGGAAAGAAAGAAGGAAAGAAAGAAGGAAAGAAAGAAAGAACAAAAGAAGCCAGTTTCCACATGATTGAATCAAGAATTTCTACCTACTTCTCTCTAATGAAAGTGAAACTCCACAAACATGCATCAGAAGATATTTATCATCATTTACTCTTCTACCTCTCCCTCCCCTCCCCTCCCATCTCTCTATCCCCTCACCCCTTCTCTCATTCTCTCTCGATCTACCTATCTGTCTTTTTTCATTCTCCCTCTCACCCCCATCTCTCTCTCGGTCTACCTATCTATCTATCTTTCTATTTCTTACTCCCTCTCTCACCTTCTGTGTCACTAACACACTCTCTCTCAGATTTTCTCTCGCTCACTTCGCATAATTATACATAGATACATGCATTTGTTGTACTTAAAAACTTGTATGCATATATATATATTTGTATATATATATATATTATACATATATATATATATATTATACATATATATATATATATTATACATATATATATTATATATATTATACATTATATATATTATACATATATATATATTATATATATTATACATATATATATTATACATATATATATATTATATATATTATACATATATATATTTGTATATATATTATACATATATATATTTGTATATATATTATACATATATATTTGTATATATATCATACATATACCATATATATATATATTTGTATATATATCATACATATACCATATATATATATATATCATATATATATATATATATCATATATATATATATATCATATATATATATATATATCATATATATATATATATCATACATATATATATATATCATACATATATATATATATATCATACATATATATATCATACATATATATATATATCATACATATATATATATATCATACATATATATATATATATATATATATATCATACATATATATATATATATCATACATATATATATATATATCATACATATATATATTATACATATATATATTATATATATATACATATATATATTATATATATATATGTATATATTATGTATATATGCATGTATGTATAAAGGTATGCAAATATACAGGCAGGTAAGTATAAGCACGAAATCTGGACAAAAGAAATGTTTACAGACACACACACATATATATATATATATATATATATATATATATATATATATATATATTAGATGTGTGTGTGTGTGTGTGTGTGATTATAACTGCAATGTATAAACGTTTAAGGAGAATAAGGAGATTAGGATAAAAACGAAAATGGGGGAAGGACAGAGAGAGGGTTGATGTGTGTATAGAGAGTAGAATAAATGGAGCTACACACACATGTATATATATATATATATGCAGAGTGAGAGAGAGAGAGGTGAGAGAGACAATTTAGATATAATATCTCGAACGAAATCCTATCGCAATATGCAACCTTATATATATGTGTGTGTGTGTGTGTGTGTGTGTGTGTGTGTGTGTGTGTGTGTGTGTGTGTGTGTGTGTGTGTGTGTGTGTGTGTGTGTGTGTGTGTGTGTGTGTGTGTGTGTGTGTGTGTGTGTGTGTGTGTGTGTGTGTGCATTCTTATGTATGTATATACACCACTACCCACCATTTATATATCTATTTATATATATATAAATATATATATATATATATATATGCAGGCATATATATAAATATATATATGCACTTCTTTTGTGTGTATATATACACCGCTACCCAACCACAGCAAATCGTTTTTATTTTAACTATCAATCTACACTGACAACAATTACTCCGTGCGTGATAAGTATTGGAGTGATGAGGTAAAGGAGGAGGATAAGAACAAGAGGAGATAGAAGATGTATATGTAAAATTATATGCAAATATTAGAGTGAAGAAGACGCAGAGCAGTTAGGTGCATGTGTAGTATATATGTTAGCCTAAACATAGGCAACCTTATTTGAACAGAGAGTTGGATATGATGTGGTTCATAATAAGGCAGGCCACAATACTAAAACCAATTCGAGGCAATTTTGAAATTAGGCGAGCCATTCAGAAAGCCATACGGGCCGCAAGCGACTCGTGGGCTACAGTTTTCCCATGAATGCTATAAACGTTTGAATTAAAAGACACACACACACACACGCACACACACACACACGATAATACTTTGGCAAGACATTCTTGAAAACTACAAAACAACATTATGACTACATCACATCAAATATTAAAGTATTTACTATGATACTGCACACCTTTTACAACATTCTATCAAGCAGTAAAGATGCTATAAACATTTGATTTTAAAAGACCATCTAGAAAAGTACAAAACAGCACCATAACTGCATCACATTAAACATTTAAGTCTTTACTCTATCTAATACTGCAAATTTTCACAATAATCTCTCCACTCTTAATGATAATTGTTTCTACTTTTGGCACAAGGCCAGCAATGACTCAGTACATTACTGGTACTTTATTTTATCGACCCTGTAAGGATGAAAGGCAAAGTTAACCTTGACGGGATTGGAACTCATACCGTAAAGGGACGTAACTATGCTGGAAAGCATGGCGTCCGACCCTCTACCGATACTGCCAATTCATCGCCCTAATGATAATTGTTTCTACTTTTAGCACAAGGCCAGCAATTATCGCAGTGTATTACTGGTACTTTATTTTATCGACCCCTTAAGAATGAAAGGCAAAGTTAACCTCGGCGGGTTTTGAACTAATCTGTAAAGTGAATAAACCAAACATAGACAATCTTTTGCCAGCAGTGAGCCACATAGGATGTGGCTCATCATAAAGTGGACTGCAATACTAATACATCCAAGGCTATTTTTGAAATTAGACATGCTTTTCAGAAAATCAAGCCGGCCACTGTTTGCCAATGATTGCTATAAACGTTTGAATATAAAAAAAGCCCCACATCACACCACTTTTACAATATGAAAGCAAGGAATGGCCAAGGAAAGAACCAAAGAACAAATGGAAGAAGATAGAAATGAGGGCGAATGAGGTAAGAAAATTAAGAAGTTGAATAAATAGATATATTGGAGGAGAAATTTGAATGATGGACGTAGTTATGGTGGGGTGAGAACTTTGGAAGTAGAATAATTGTTCTTATATACCAGGTAGTTGCTACACAAACACACTCATACACACGTACACACACACATATATATATAAATATATATATATGTGTGTGTGCATATATAAATATATATATATATGTGCATGCTTTGTATATATATATATATATATATATATATATATATATATATAAATATATATATACATATATATATATATACATATATATATTTGTGTGTGTCTGCATGCGTGTGTGTATGTGTGAGTACTGTTTTCTCTTTCGTACTTTAGAAGCAAACTAATCCTTAAGACGAAATACTCAGCTGATATCACCCAGCCTCCAACCCAGATCCCTATCTCAACCACACAAATACATCCCCCTGCCACAAAATAATGAAAAACAAACCCGAAAATCAAAGTAAAAAAGAATTAATCTGGAAGATAAAGAGCTTAAACAAGTATATCATCACTACCAAAAGTAGTAAATTGAACATTATTACGTAACGTGCAACCGTTTATATCCATTAGTTTTCAAATTGAGATCCTTTTCTCAATGTAAAATACTTTTATCTATCTACAGACTGAACTACACCACACACACTCACATGCACGCATACACACATATATATATATATATATATATATATATATGTATGTATATATATATATATATATATATATATATATATGTGTGTATGTATGCATGTATATATATATGTGTGTATGTATGTATGTATATATATGTATATAAACATATGTTTTTATGTTTATATATATATAGGTATATAAACATATGTTTTTATGTTTATATATATATAGGTATATATATATACACACAGACATTATATATATATATATATATATATATATATATATATATATATATATGTATGTATGTATGTATATATATGTATATAAACATATGTTTTTATGTTTATATATATATAGGTATATATATATACACACAGACATTATATATATATATATATATATATATATATATATATATATATAGTTATCCATACACACTCTCATACACAACTATACCCAGTAATTCGTTTCGCGTGCATGTTATTCTGCATATATTCGTGATACGAATTAGTATATGTGTGTCTTTATATGTGAGAGAGAAGATAATGAGAGAGTGGGAGATAGATGGATAGATTGATATATAGATAGAACAGATATATAGATAGAACAGATAGATAGATAAACAGATAGATAGATAAACAGATAGATAGATAAACAGATAGATAGATATTGTGCATGTTTTCTTTGAGTTATACATGTATATACTTCTAGGGAATTATAACAAAATAGATGGGTGCATAAAGCAACGCCAGAACCTATGCAATCTATACAGACAAACATAAGCCGAATATAGGCAATACAATTTTAGTTCAACTAAGTGAAATATTTCGTCGCTGAGTGTGCAAAATGTCTCAACAGGTAATCGGGCTATGATTTCATGACTGCGACATTGAATACGACAAATAACAGGAATGCATTACATAACTCATTGAGGAAATATGGAATATTTTAACATAGATTTCCTCGTGAGGCATCTACACAACCACAGATATCTCTTTGTAATGTGAAATAAAAGTGGAAGTTAAGGTAATGAGCATGTCCTTCTAGAAAGTCTTAGAAGGCGAGGATGTACCTCACGTTTAGGTTACCCATCAATCATCACTTATGTAACACTACCAGGGACAACGCGCAACAACAATGTCCAGACAAGCCACTACATGTATATGTGTGTGTGTGTATGTATATATATATATATATATATATATATATATATATATATATATATATATATATATATATGTATATGTGTGTGTGTGTACCAATTACGGACGGGTCACTTATTATATCCCGCTGAAGAAGGGATTTTTATCTCGAAATATCAGGACATAAATAAATAAGGTAAACATAACATCTTGTTTCGTCTTATTTCATTGCTCGTCCATTTTGCATTGTCGTTGCCTTCAAATTTCACATATATATATATATATATATATATATATATATATATATAACAAGGAAGGTGTGGAAAGGAACCAGGTGGATCATAACACACCAGAGTACTTGATACTTAGTACTAAGTGAAATAGAGTGGGTAATAGGAAACGAGTAAGGACCCCGACGGCTGAGTTCAGATCTAGCTGTCGACTCTTTTCCCATATATATATGTAAATATGTGTGTGTATACATATATATATACATATGTATCAAACCAAGAATTTCCGAAGAATAGATCAATGGAAAAGAGTGATCTATGTAATGTACAGAACGTTAGTATATTATATAAATAAAGTACCATGCATTTGTTTTGAAAGCTTATTCATACATCATATGTGTGTGTGTGTGTGTGTGTGTGTGTGTGTGTGTGTGTGTGTGTGTGTGTGTGTGTGTGTGTGTGTGTGTGTGTGTGTGTGTGTGTGTGTGTGTGTGTGTGTGTGTGTGCGTGCGTGTGTGTGTGTGTGTAGACAGAAAAAGACAGAGATCTATATAGACAAACAAAAAGATAGATCGATGTAGAAGGAAAAAGAAAGTTTGAACAAGAATCTATTATACTATAAGAATAATTTTAAAATATGCGTTATTAAGTTTCTGGTTTATCTCATCAAATGCAAAACAGGTAAGCATGCACACACACACACACATACATACATACACACACACACAGACATATATATATATATATACACACACACACATATATATATATATACATAGATACATATATATATATATATATATATATATATATATATACGTAGATTTACACACACACACACATATATATATATATATATATAGACATACATATATACATATAATTTATATATATATATATATATATATATATATATATACATACATATATATACATGTGTGTGTCACTGTGTGTGTGAGTGTGTGTCAGTGTTTGTGTGCGCATTAAATGCTGGTACAGAGATTTTCGTGGATAAGCAAGAAGTACGTAAATTTTCTGAGAGTGATTATCGTAAAGACATGTCTTCAATAACTATTTATGGATTCACGCATCATTAGCTTATATAAACGGAGTTATATGCTACGTGTGTATATATATATATATATATATATATATATATATATATATATACATATATATGTATGTATGTATCAATGTTTTTGCATGCAGGTTTGTCAGCATGTATGTGTGCATGTGTGTAAGCTGGTTTGTCGTTAAGTATTTACGTATGTATATATGTATGATTGTATAAGCAGATGTGTAGTAATGTATGCATATATGTGTATATGTATAATTGTGTAAGCAGTTTTGTAGCAATGTATATACGTATGTGTATATGCATGATTGTGTAAGCAGGTTTGTTGCTATGTATGTACGCATGTATATATGTATGATTGTGTAAGTACGTTTGTAGTAATGTATGTACGCATGTATATATGTATGATTATTTAAGCACGTGTGTTGCTATGTATGTACGTACGTATATATGGATGTTTGTGTAAGCAGTTTTGTAAGAATGTATATAGTTATGTGTATATATATATATATATGTAGATTTGTCAATGTGGATGCATGTTTGTTTGCATGTATATGCGTATATATTTCTACATTAATGTATGTACTCCTATATCCATTTACATGGTACTTAATTCGTATTATATGAAAATGCATTATCAGAAAATCATATTAGTTTTATATCATATATATACACACACATTATATATATATATATATATATATATATATATATATATATATATATATATATACATACAGAGAAAGAGAGATGTATGTGTATATATATATATATATATATATATATATATATATATGTATGTATATATATATATACATACACATATACGAAACTTCATGAAGTGGGGAGAGCAAAAGATGTACTGGTGACACATAAAGTGATTTCATGCATATAAATTTCTGATATACATGGCATGTATATGCGTATATAAGATTATATAATACTTGGCACATTATATATATACATATTTCTCTCTCTCTCTCTCTACATATATATATATATATATATATATATATGCATGTGGTTTGTAAACGTACATGTGTATATGACAAATATATAAGAAAGCAACATATGTGTCTTAGTTCAGGTAAAGGGAAATATTCCCGCAATAGAAGTTCTACTGTGATAGAACACTTGAGAGTAAACAGTATAGAATCACACTCTCCCATATATGTATGTCTATATATATACATATAGATAGATATGCAAAGCGTAAACGGAAAAAAAGAAAGCAAACAGTACAGTACAGTACAGTACAGTACAGTACAGTACAGTACAGTACAGTAGAGAAATACAAACACTACAGTTTAACGCTCATATATATATATATATATAGCAAAGAAAGTATGGTTAAGAAGCTAGGTGGACCATAACGCACTAGAGTACTCGATAGTTAGGGTAGTAGAGTGGGTAATAAGAACAGAGTCAGGACCCCGACGGCTGAGCTCCGTTCGCATGTAGATGTCAAAACGACCGGAGCTTAGCCGTCGGGGTCCTGACTCGTTTTCTCTCTCTCTCGCTTTCTCATATATATATTGATTTCATTGTGTATAAAAGGAGGTGTTCACAGTTAAAACATACTTCATAGGTTAGTAGAGTATTATAAAAATGGCGTCTACAGACGATGATTTCTTACGACTCAAACAGTTCTAGTCATGTAGGCCTTTATTTAATAATAATAATAATAATAATAATAATATATATATATATATACAACTATTTCCACCACCATCATTATCATCACTGTTGTTTCTTCTGCTATTGTCATCTTGTGGCTGTATCTGTAGAGCGTTAGGCGACATGCTTTGTAGCATAGAGTTACGGCGCTTTACGTTTTGAGTTGAAAACCCGCCGAGGTTATCTTTGCCTTTCATCCTTACGGGGTCGTTGTAAATAATGGACCGGTAATGCACTGGGGTCGATTTAATCCCCTTTCAAATTGCTGGCCTTGTGCCTAAAGGATAAACAATTATTATTTTCATTTAATATGTTCTCATTTGTATTAAGTCTTAACATCCATTTTCTTCCAGTCATATGACTTAGTAAAACGAATGATTTTGTGTGCGATTGTAAATTTCCCGCTTTATGTTGCGTTACGGTTGATACGAATGCGCAGCCGCTAAACTTTTGAATGTGAATAGGAGAACGGTTGCTCATTTGAGGCGGGGGAGTAACAGTTTACAAGGAGAAGGAAGTAGGACGAGTAAGTAGGAGGAAGAGAAACTAGGATGAGGGGTTCAATAAACATTTGTGACGGAGAATTGACATGACAAAGATTGAGAGAAATAGATCAGGAGAAATATATATATATATATATATATATATATATATAGAGAGAGAGAGAGAGAGAGAGAGAGAGAGAGAGAGAGAGAGAAAGAGAAAGAGAGAGAGAGAGAGAGAGAGAGGGGTGACGAATGGGGCGAGAAAAAACGAGAGGCAGATAAAGAAAGTGGAAAAAATACAGACATATACATATACATATGTGTATATATATATATATATATATATATATATATATATATATTCATATACATGTATATATTCATATATATACATATATATATATATTCATATACATGTATATATTCATATATATACATATATATATATATTCATATACATGTATATATTCATATATATACATATATATATATTCATATACATATATATACATATACATATATTCATATACATATATATATATGTATATATTTACATATATACATATATATATATATTTACATATATACATATATATATATATTTACATATATACATATATATATATATGTACATATATACATATATATATATATATATGTACATATATATATATGTATATATACATATTTATGTATATATACATATTTATGTATATATACATATTTATGTATATATACATATTTATGTATATATACATATATATATAAATAAAGAGAGAGAGAGAGTGAAAGTACATAGAGAAATTTAAAGAAAGAGATAGTGTGTGTGTGCGTATTGTGTCTTGTATGAGTGTGTATATATATATATATATATATATATATATATATATATATATATATATATATATATATATATATATATATATATGTATATATATATATGTATATATATGTATTGCGTGTTGTATGAGTATAAATACATATATATATATATATGTTTGGGTGTGTGTCTGTGTGATCATGTGTGTTTGAGTATGTATATTTGTATGTGTGTGATTGTGATATAGAGGAAGAAATATTAAAAGTGTCCATTTTTGTCATGGTTGGCCCTGTATTTGTGATGTGATGTAAACCAGCCGAGCTTAGCCATCCTACGGCCAGATTTTTCTAATTTAATCCTCTCTGATCATTGCCGCCATCAAAACCTTATTCGCTGTGCTTTAGCATGATTTATGGAACAGTTTTTCATTTTCTTTCATTCTCCTTCGCCTTCTTCTTCCTTCTTACTCTTTCTCTTTTTCTTCTTACTCCTCCTTATTCATTCTCATATTTTGTTTGTTTCTTTATCCTTCTGTTGTTGTTGTTGGTGGTAGTGGTGGTATTGTTGTTGCTTTCAATTGTTTTTTTTTCAACACGTTATCTACTTCATTGTTTTTTTTTTCTTCTTTATATATTTATTTCTACTTTGTTTTATATCACAATTGTATGTATAAGTATCTCTCTCTGTGTGTGTATGTATATATATATATATATATATATATATATATGTATGTGTGTGTGTGTGTGTGTGTGTGTGTGTGTGTGTGTGTGTGTATGTGTATGTTTGTAAACTTACATATACGTACATATATATATATATATATAAACATATAATTATATATAACTATATATATATATACACACACACATTCATATACATGCATAGACATATGTCTACAATCATACATACATACATACATACATACATATATATATATACACACATTCATATACATGCATAAACATATGTCTAGAATCATACATATAATATATATATATATATATATATATATATATCCCGTTACTATCATACTTCCAATTTCTCAATGCTACTCCATTACATTTATATTTATTTCATGCCATCATTTTCCTTCCTTTTCTTTCCTTCTTTATTTCTCTCTTCCATTGTTTTTTTTTTCCTTCGTTCTTGTATTATATTTGTCGGCCATTTTGGTATATGTTGCTGTTGGTGTTGTTCTTGTTGTTGTTGTTTTTCTCGTCGTTGTGTTTTACAGTATTTCGATTTGTCATTATACTACCGGTGTGATGACACTGCCACCATTACTACTAACGCCTCTACTACAAGTACTACTACTACTATTACTACTGCTAATATTGCTGCCTTTACTACTACTACTACTACTACTAACACCACAACTAAGACTACCACTACTGCAGTAACTACTGCGACTACTACAACCACCATCATTACCGCCATTAATTCTACTACGACTACAACTAATAATAATAATTGTTTCTACTTTTGGCACAAGGCCAGCAATTAAATCAGTGTATTACTGGTACTTTATTTTATCGACCCGTAAAGATGAAAGCAAAGTTAACCTCAGCGGGATTTGAACTCAGACTGTAAAAGGCCGTAACTCTCTGCTGCAAAGCATGGCGTCCGACCCTCTACCGAAACTGCCAATCCACCCCTACTACTACTACTAATAATAATAATAATAATTATAATAGTAATAATAATAATAATGCCTTTTTTACTACTACCACTACTACTGACGCCACAAGTACTACTACCATTACTGCAGCAACTACTATTTCCACTACAACCACCATCATTACCGCCATTATTTCTACTATGAATACTACTACTACCCCATTAATATTTGACAACAACTACTACTTGGAAAACAAACACAACAACACCTACTACTACGACAACCAAAAAATCTACAACAATAACTACTACAACATCTACAACAGCAAGAATAACGACTACGACAACAACTACAGCAATACCTATGACATAATTACTAAAACAATAACTATTGTAACAACTACAACAACAGGAACTACAACACCAACCATAAATACAGCAGCAACAACAAAAATAACCGCAACATTTACAAAAGTAACAACGGTTTGTTTCAACGTACAGTCGTTTCGCTGGCAAAGACTGTCGGAGCATAGAATCAT
>OZ024759.1:26025655-26028155 GCA_964016885.1 Eledone cirrhosa | reverse complement strand
AAGAATTTGATGATCTCGTGATTAAGACATAGGTTTTTAATTGATTTTGTTGTTATTGTTATTACTGTTCATGGTGGTAATGTCATTACAGCTTTAGATTCTGCTATCGTTTATACCATACACTCGTGCTGACACTGACGCTCTACCGGATTACCGTGTGTCAGTCAAGCTGGTGTATTAGCTGTGTTCTCTCAGCTAATTACATTAATTCTTACTACTACTACTACTACCACTACTACTACCGTTGATGCTGGTAACCTTATCATTTCACTATTGAGTTCTATATGTATGGCCAATATACTCATAGTGTATGCCTATATATTTATACAATATAAATATATATAAAGACATTCACTCATTTATATTTATCCCACACACATACACACACATATATATAATATATATATATATATATATATAATATGTATACATATATCCCAGACACACACACACACACACACACACACACACACACACACACACACACACACACGTATGTATGTATGTATGTATGTATGTATGTATGTATGTATGTATGTATATATGAATAAAGTTAGTCCTTCATCAGTGATCTTCCAACCATCATTGGTATTTCATCGCTTTAAGCGATGAAATACCAATGATGGTTGGAAGATCACTGATGAAGGACTAACTTTACACATATATATATATCCCACACACAGATATATGCATATGTATATCTATGTATGTATGGAAGGCCGGAGTCTAATTAGTGAAAACAATAAAAAATAATTGAGAGAATATACATATATGAATATTTAGGCTGTACTGATTTCTGATACGTCTAAGAAAGTGAGGACTCAATACTTTGTAACGTAAAACGTTTGTTCCTGGTATTGGAGTTTCTATTCCCCCACAGTGACCATTGAATTAATCTTATTGTAGATCTTCAGATTAACCCAACACAATCCCTAAGTGTGCTGCAGATACTTCAATATAACCCCCGTCACAAACACTGTGTGTGCTGCCAATTTTTCAACCTAACCCCCTGCCTTATGCCATTAACTAGGCGTATCAGATTTTTAAACTTTTTCGGCACAAGCCTTAAGTGTACCGCGGAGAATTCTATATAGTCCCTGTTACAAACTTTAACTCTATGTGCCACCCACGTTTCAATAAATCCTTACCACAAGTTTTAACTAGATGTGTCAGGGATAGTTTAACTGTCACAAAACCTAAATCTTCGGTGGATGTTTTGAAACAGAAGTTCTCAAACGTTTTGGTCCACCGCCGCCCTCAAGGCCACGTAATGCTCCCAGCGCCCCCAACCCTCTTTCCCGAGAGACCTGCCTACACGGAAATAGTAAATAAATAAAATCGTTAATTCATATATAAATAATGTAGTATATACTATGTATAAATAAATATTATATATTTTTTTATTTTACTATGTTTATATATATGTATCATTTGATATTTAATACACTATTATATCATCTCTACCCCACAACGCCGCCTGGACCATCTCAACGCCTCCCTGGCGGGCAGTAGCGCCCACTTTGAGTACCTCTGCTTTAAATTAATACACTAATTAAACATTTTACGGATTTTTCCAAATAACTCCGTCACAAGTCAAAACTAAATATGCCGCGAACGTTCCAGCCTCACCCGTCAGACCAGTCATAACCTTTACATATACTGGCACGGATATTTAAAAATATGTTTAAGTCATTTTTTTTTTAAATCCTTGAACTCTCTTGAAAAATATTTCATTGATATTTAAATTGTATATCACAACACAGGTTTATGAAATAATTGGGTATATAATTGTATGTTACAACAGAACTTTACCTATGAAATACTTGGGTATATAAATGTATGTTACAACAGAGGTATATCGATCAAGCAGTTGGGTATATAAAGATTTATCTGTGAAATAAACCCTGGAAAACGGAAGAAAAGTAGATGCGAGTCTGCTTTCTTGAGACGAGCATGCTCAGCTTTTCTTCCGTTTTCGAGGATGGAGATGGAAAGAGAGATTATATGCCCGACATGTTCGGCTGTTTTATAATTAAACCAACGTTGTAATAACAATAATGGTTTCTGATCTAGACACGAAGCCAACAATTTGTGGGGGGGGGGGGGGGGATTAACTCGTCGACCGAAGTGTGTTACTGGTACTTTATTTTATCGACCCAGGAAGGATGAAAAGCAAAGTTAACCTCGGCGGGATTTAAACTCAGGACGGAAAGGGCCATAACTCTGTGCCACTAAGCATGTTGCCCGATACTCTACCGATTTTGCTAATCCATCTGATTTAGGCACAAGGCCCAACATTTTTGGGAGATGGGAAAGTCGATTAAATCGACCCACTGCGTTCGTTACTGGCATTTTATTTGATCGACCCCATAAGGATGAAAGGCATGTTGTCCTACGCTCTCCCGATATTGCCATCCTAACAATAAAAGTAATAATAAGCTAACATACTTTTAAAATTCAATTGTGCTCAACATTTCTTTCAAAAAAAATTGTTTCGATG
>OZ024759.1:26010655-26013155 GCA_964016885.1 Eledone cirrhosa | reverse complement strand
GTAGTGTGTGTGGTAGGGTGTGGTGTGGTGTGGTGTGGTGGTGGTGGTGGTGTGGTGGTGGTGTGTGGTATGGTGGTATGGTGGTGTGGCGGTGTGTGGTGTGGTGTGGTGTGTAATGTGGCGGTGTATGGTGTGGTGTGGTGTGTAATGTGGTGGGTGGGGTGCTGTGTAGTGTGGTGTAGTGTAGTGTGTGTGGTGTGGTGTGGCGTGGTGGGGTGGGGTGGTGGGTGGGGTGGGGGGTGTTGGTGGCGGTGTGAGGTGTGGGGTGTAATGTGTGGGTGGGGTGCTGTGTAGTGTAGTGTGTGTGGTGTGGTGTGGTGGTGTGTGTGGTGTGGTGTGGTGGTGTGGGTGGTGTGGTGTGGTGTGGTGGTGTGGGGTGGTGTGGTGTGGTGGTGTGGTGTGGCGGTGTGTGGTGTGGTGGTGTGGTGGTGTGTGGTGTGGCGGTGTGTGGTGTGGTGGTGTGTGGTGTGGTGGTGTGGGAGTGATGTGGTGTGGTGGGGTGTTTGTATGGGTGGTGTGTGTGTATATGTGTACATATGGATGGTGGTGTAGTGCGTATGGTGTGGTGTGTATGCATGTTGTGTGGCTAAGTGGGATGGGGGCTGTTGGTGGTGTAGTGTGTGGGTCTGTGTGTGTTGTATGGTATGCTGTGTGTGTGTATGGTATATGGTGTGTGTAGATGTGCATATTTGGAGGGTCGTGTGGTGTGTGTGTGTGCATGCGTATGTATGTGGTGTGTCTAAATGAGGGGGGGTGTGCTGTGGTGTGTGGTGTGCTGTGTGTAGGTGTGTAGGTGCGTACATGTAGAGAGTGGTGGTATGGTGTGTTGTGTGTGTATGGTGGGAGAGAACTCTTGTGTTGTGTGGTGTTCTGTATGTGTGTGTGGGGTGTGTGTAGGCGTGCAGGTGGAGGGTGTTGCGTTGTGTGTGTGTTTATAGGTGTGGTGTGTGTATAGGTGTGGTGTATGCGTATGTGGTAGTCTAAGTGGGGAATGGGCTGTTGTGATGTGGTGTATGTCCAAGTGGGCAGGGGATGTTGTGTGGTATAGTGTGTGTGTGTGGTATGTGTGTATGTAGTGTGTCTATGTAGTGTGTCGATGCAATGTGATGTAAGTGTAATGTGTTGTATGTGATGTTTCTCTGTATGTAGTGTGTCTATGTTATATTCACACATTTATAGTCTGCTCCACCTCTGCCTACATTTCTACTACGGCACTCATACGAGCTTATATATGTCTGTCTATGTATATATATATATATATATATATATATATATATATATATATATATATAAGTGGAAGCTTAGTAAATAGAAGCTTTGGCAGTGGGCAAGCAAAGTCGACCTACAATATGAATGAGTTAGCAAAGCACTCTATAAGGGTAGGTCCTTAGAGTAATAACATACGTTTAAACAGCTTGACAAATTGAACATTGGGGTAGGCAAAACCTAACACACAATACCAAAGTAACGAAAAGACTAACAGGTTAAAAAGATACACCTGAACAAATCAAACGATATACGTTTAAAGTGTTTCTATAAATCCGAAATCAAATATCCAAACACATATATACACATACATTTACACACACAAAGGCGTATAAATACATATTTATGTGCATGCACACACACATATATATATATATATATATATATATACATATATATATATATATGTAAGTATGTATACGTACATACATATATCAGCCGTACTAAGAGTGAGAAATGAAATTTCATTTTTTCCATTATATATATATATATGCTTATCCTGATATATATATATATATATATATATACATACAATATGGTGTATAACTGTGTAAATGTGTGTGAGGATATGCTTGGGTGTATGTATACAAGTGTGTACGCGTGGTGGGGGGATTTTATTTAAATACGTTTGTGAATATATGACAGACTGCAGGGGAGAAAAGACAGAGTTAGTAGTCTATCAATGGTGGTGAAAATAAACGATTGCTTAAAGAACTTTTTTCTGGGCAGCCATATTATATAAGATTACACACACACCTATATGTGTGTGCGTGTATATATATATATATGTATGTATATATATATATGTGTATAGATATATATATAATAAAATTGTTTCTACTTTTGGCACAAGGCCAGAAATTACCCAGTGCATTACTGGTACTTTATTTTATCGACCTCGTAAGGATGAAAGGCAAAGTTAACCTCAGCGGGATTTGAACTCAGAATGGCAAGGGCCGTAACTCTATACGTCAAAGCATGGCGTCTGACCCTCTACCGATACTGCCAATCGACCGCAATATTATTTATAGT
The DNA here is from genome assembly GCA_964016885.1 of Eledone cirrhosa. Lineage (NCBI taxonomy): Eukaryota > Metazoa > Mollusca > Cephalopoda > Octopoda > Eledonidae > Eledone > Eledone cirrhosa. Next base: position 26,010,857 of record OZ024759.1, on the reverse strand, counting down.
TATGATATATATATATATATACTTGTTCCTATTTATATATATATATATATATGTATATATGTATATATATATGTATATATATTCAGCTTAAACTGAAGTCACTTCTATTTTAACACACACACACACCATGTATATATATATATATATATTCATACGCTAACATCGCCCCCCCCCCCTCGAACCCACGCACACGAACACACAC
>OZ024759.1:25999037-26001537 GCA_964016885.1 Eledone cirrhosa | reverse complement strand
CTCTCCGTCTCTCTCACTCTCGCCACGTTTACATCTACTTTCTCTCCGTATGTGTGACAGTTGGTCCCTCCTGTCTGTCTGTCCGTCTATCTGTCTCTTTATCGGTCTGTCTGTCAGTCCACCTCTCTGTCTTATTTCCGCCATCTTGTATTGATAAACACGTAAGAAGAAAGCAATAAAAAAGGACCCGGATGTAGTCTCCAAACAATAAATTTGATTGCGAGGCCATTAAATCACATGACAGCATTCTGGTGAGGAATACTCAACCACCGCTACATCACTGCAACAACAACAACAACAGCAGCAACAGCAACAGCAACTACTACTACTACTACCACAACCACCACCTGCACTACTAGTATTACCACCACTACTACTACTGCTACTACTACTACTACTACTACTACTACTACTACTACTACTACTATTAACACCGTCACTGCAACGTACCTCAGACAACAATAACAGCAAACTCAGCATTCACAGAAACCAACCCAACCACTAAACAACCCACCACCATCAGACCATCATTACACAACCACCACCATCCTCTCCAACACTACACCACCAACAACAACAACAACAATACCACCATCACCACTACCACTACACCCACCACCACCACCACCACCACCACAACTATCCTCATCACCACCACTATCACCACCACCACCACCACCACCACCACCACCACACCACCACCAACAGTGTGTCTGGGTACATCCAATTATGGGATTAATCCTGGACAATAGAGAACTATTTACAAGAATTTATTCTCCGAAGCCAAACTATGATGGCGGTGGTGGTGGTGGAGTTGGTGGTGGTAGTAGTGGTAGTGGTGGTGGTGTTGGTCTTGGTCTTGGTGTTGGTGGTGGTGGTGGTGGTGGTAATTGTGGTGGTGGAGTTGGTGGTGGTAGTAGTGGTAGTGGCAGTGGTGGTGGTGGTGTTGGTCTTGGTCATGGTGTTGGTGGTGGTGGTGGTGGTCTTGGTCTTGGTAGTGGTGGTGGTGGTGGTCTTGGTCTTGGTGGGTGCTGGTGGTAATTGTGGTGGTGGAGTTGGTGGTGGTAGTAGTGGTAGTGGCGGTGGTGGTGGAGTTGGTGGTGGTAGTAGGGTAGTGGCGGTGGTGGTGGTGGTGTTGGTCTTGGTCATGGTGTTGGTGGTGGTAGTGGTGGTCTTGGTCTTGTTGGTGGTGATGGTGGTGGTCTTGGTCTTGGAGTTGTGGGTGGTGGTGGAGTTGGTGGTGCTAGTAGTGGTAGTGGCGGTGGTGGTTGTGGTGTTGGTCTTGGTCATGGTGGTGGTGGTGGTGGTAATTGTGGTGGTGGTAGTAGTGGAAGTGGCGGTGATGGTGATGGTGGTGGTGGTAATTGTGGTGGTGGAGTTGGTGGTGGTAGTAGTGGTAGTGGCGGTGGTGGTCGTGGTGGTAATTGTAGTGGTGGAGTTGGTGGTGGTAGTAGTAGTAGTGGCGATGGTGGTGTGGTGGTGTATGTGGGGGGGGGCTTTGGTAGCGGTGGTTGTTGTTGTCTAGCCGTCAGTCATTCCTAATCCAAGCAGGAAGTACTTCTGTTATCCCAATTTAGTAAACAATACAAACACATACACGCATACTCTCTCTCTCTCTCTCTCTCTCTCTCTCTCTCTCTCTCTCTCTCTCTCTCTCTCTCTCTCTCTCTCTCTCTCTCTCTCTCTCTCTCTCTCTCCTTTACACACACATACACACACATATATATATATACACATATATATACATGTGTGTGTGTGTGTGTGAGAAGCTCGTGTGGGTAACGTCCTCAAACACTCCTTCCAGCGGGCCCTGCGATATATATGAGTCTGGAACTAGCTGTTGAAACGGCAAGTGCTCAGCCGTTGGGTCTCGACTCCTTATAATGACCCCCCCCCCCCCCAACACACACACATATATATATATATAGTTCAGGGAAACAAAAGACAGAGGTACTTTATATGGAAAAGTAGAAAGAAAGTTCGACGTATCGGGCTCTCTCTCTCTCTCTCTCTCTCTCTCTCTCTATATATATATATATATATATATATATATATATATATATATATAGACAAGATAAACGAAAGAAATAGAACATTTGAACGAGAAAATGTGTGTAATAAGAATAACAAATTTAATACAATGGAATTAATTACGCCGAACGGGAAGAAAACGAAATAATCTGACGTTTCGATTTAAATCCTATATCAAAATAGAGTAAACGAAGCAAAGGAGTTCGGGTGGAAGAACGATGCCCAATTTATAAAACATCAAGTTGGTCTCTATCAGTTATATCCGACAAATATAATTATTCACACCAACATAGCATCTCTGGTTCCAAGTTCTCTCCCTATCTCTTTCTCTTCCTTTCGCTGTATTTCTTTCCATCTTTCTATCTTGGTTCACAGAAGACACCAGCGCCACCTTTATTAATCTATGGCCTGACATTTTTCTATGATAGTCTATAACATATCTCTATGACAATCGTCATGTTTCTGAATC
>OZ024759.1:25986537-25989037 GCA_964016885.1 Eledone cirrhosa | reverse complement strand
TTCACATTATGTTTTTGTTTCTATAGAAATTATTGTTGTAAATAAAAATACGTTTCTCTTATAGAAGTTGTGTGCTTTATTTAGAAAACCTAATATTTCTTAAGTTTTTCATATTATTTCAGGAATTTTTCAAATTAACTATTGGTAAATTTGATTCAGAACGTTTTTAAACATTTGCAGGGGTTGCCTGGATGTGTCCGCATAAATTGCTCTAAGAAGAAAAAAGAAAATGGTCGAGATAGGGAACAGTATACCGCTTTTGAACAGAATTAATCGTTGCGTGTACTATGTTGCGTATACTTATGGAAAATTACCTGTTGCTAAGGGCCACCCTAATATATATATATATAATTAGAGAGTGAACGACACTATAATAAAACTACTCCATTACCAAAGGTTTCAGGACCCTAGACAATGTTAACATATGTCTAGTTCGCTCATCAGACAGAGGGGTTATATGGAGTAGTTATATATTGTGTTGTTCACCCTCTAATTAAATAACTCTGTTTTATATATAGAGCACTCTTTTTTCCTTTGCTTTTTCTTGGGAAATACTTAACATATATATGTGTGTGGGGGGGGGGGGGGGGGGCGTGTGTGTATAATCTTATTTGGTAACCCTATTTGTATGTAACATTTGGAAATATAGATATAAGCCGTTGTGGCCAAAAAATGAAAGATTATTATTATTACTTTTATTATTATTGTTATTATTATTATTATTATTATTATTGAAATTACTATTTTTTAATTATTTACATGATTCATCTTCAAACTTCATTACTTCATTTTCTCCACCTCCACCTCCTCCTTCGAACTCCCACGTCCTGTGTTCATTCATTTTATTCTATAACACCATCATCTACCATTTCATCGTCCCTGTCAACACCTAATGTTAGACTCTTTCTTCTACTTAGATAAGTCCGACATTACAGCGTCATCACGTACCCTTTCCTCGTCTTTTTCGTTCTAACTTTCTCTTCACTTTCTTTTCATCCTTCTCGTCTTCTTTTCTTTCTCCACTTTGTTTTGATAACCAGAGACGAGATCACGCCACACATTAAATATACGTACAAACATATATACATACATATGCATATACACATACATACATATGCATATACACATACATACATACATACATACATACATACATACATACATACATACATACATACATACATACATACATACATACATACATACATACATACATACATACATACAAGAATTCATACTTGCATATATACATACATCTATGCAGAGTGCAGTATAGGACTGAAAAAAGAAAACATCCTACCGCAAGGCTCGAACTGCGTTCCTAACGCTTTAACACACACACACACACATACACACACACATATATATATATATATATATATATATATATATATATATATATACATGTATATACATACATATATATATATTCACTTGAGGGTTATTATCTCACAACCAAAAATACAATGAGACCCAGTGTTATAATATAATATTATTCTATACGCAACCACGACCATAACTACTACTATAGTTATATGTAATACAATACTATATATATATATATCCCCCGCGACCTCACCGCCATCTTAATGGCGTTAGATCTTTCTAGGTTCCATCACGTGGTCGTAGCCACGTATATATATATATATATATATATATATACATAGATATATATATATATATATATATACACATATATGCATACATATACATATATATATACATAAATACACACTCACACACATACACATATATATATATGTGTGTGTGTGTGTGTGTATTTGTGTGTGTTATGTAAACATCAGCTGTTCGGTATTTTAGTCTTTGATTCTTCAAGTTTTTCTCACTCTCATGATATATAATAATTCATATACACACATGTATACAAAACTATATACACGTATATATACACGTATACGCACCTTATTCTTCTCCCCCCCCCCTCCCTCCATCTCCTCCTACTACTACTACTCCCCCACACCTCAATAGTTTCAAATGGCTGCAATAGTTTCAGTCCCAATCTAAATGTTATTCCAACATTTCATTTGTATCCTTCTACTTTCTAACTTCAACCTCTCCGTTAACAATTCAAAAACTGGGAGCGGTGCTTCATTGTCAGAGTAGTATTCCAGATGTTGTCGCTACAATGACCACGGTATTGACTTCAAAATCCCGCATCGATGCATGCTTATTTCCGTAACACTTGAGGGAGCCGTAGAAGCGCCGTATTGTAGTGACATACGGTGATTCTAGGGCATTTTAGAACCAGTCAGAGCTCATCTCCTCTCCAGTTCTGAATACAGCAGATTACTTCCAGAGCAAGAGAGAGAATAGAAGTGAGCATGTGATATAGAGAAAGAATCGACCCCAGTACTTGACTGGTACTGTTTTATCGATCACGAATGGATGCAAGGCAAAGTTGACATCGGTGGGATTTGAGCTCAGAAAGCAGAGACCCCACATGAATACCACAAAGCATTCTATTCGTCATTCTAACGAC
>OZ024759.1:25979037-25981537 GCA_964016885.1 Eledone cirrhosa | reverse complement strand
TGCTCACCGCTCTACTGATACTGCCAATAAAAAATTAAAAAGTAAAACATTAAAAAATAAAATTTGTAACACTAATAATTGTTTCTACTTTTGGCACAAGGCCAGCAATTATCCCAGTGTATTACTGGTACTTTATTTTATCGACCCCGTAAGGATGAAAGGCAAAGTTAACCACGGCGGGATTTGAACTCAGATCATAAAGGGCCGTAACTCTTTGCTGCAAAGCATGGTGTCAGACCCTCAACCGATACTGCCAATCCACCGAGATGTATAAAAGCTACTATGACAATAGCAGCAGTAATAGAGCTAAAAACATTACCAACCATCTGAAAAGGTTCAAATGGCGATTACATTACATTTGAACACATGTGTAAACATAGATTCTCACATACTGACACTCTCATTCATACAGAGATCTATTTATACATACATATACACACACATGTACACATCTCTCTCTCTCTCTTTCTCTCTCTCTCTCTCTATATATATATATATATATATATATAAGAACATACGCAGTTTCACACTCACATACAAACACTTTATGGATACAATACATACAATACAATACACACATACATACACACACACCTATATCTAAATATCTATATAAAAACATATAGTTACATACATACATACATACATATATATATATATATATATATGGATATATATGAATATATAAATATATACATACATACATATACATTATATATATATACGCCCGAACATACATATACACATACATATGTATACATATATATTCATAGCTACACACACACGCTCTCCCCTCCATCCTCTCTGCGTCCCCATCTCCGTGGGGGTGATTCTCTTAATTACCCTCAATGAGGTGTGAAAGTGTTGGTGTTGTGAAATCCTAATGGTTATTAACTTAAGTGATTCCGCCATCTTAGATCTCAGTAGAGCGAGTCATCTATCCACCATATTTGCTGGGTGTGTAGCATATTGTATTTGTATATATATATATATATATATATATATATATATATATATATAAATACCCAAACTCCTTCCTGTTTGTCATTCTGACATCAAACAGATCGTCCAGCCTCTTACAGCACATATTCTCGCTTATGTATGTATACATATATATATATATATATATATATATATATATATACATATTAGATTTTAACAGTGTTAACAGCTTCAGCAAAGGTTAGGTTAGTGAGGGAGTGGGGGAGAGAAGAACGAAATCAAAAATAGAGACACAGAAAGACCTGAAGAATGTATGTATGTATATGAGTATATATATATATATATATATATATATATATATATATATATATATATATATATATATATATATATACTTTTATATATATATATATATATACGAGTTATATATACATGTGTGTGGGTTTTAAAGTGAGGATAACAGAATGCTTCACATGTGTTTGTAATGCATTTTATTGACTCATTTACTCTGGTGTAAACATGGCAGTGCTTCATTTAAGCCGTGTTCTAACAACAGCAACAACAACAACAACAACGAACATTACTGGTTCTACAACTACTATTACTATTAGCGTTGATAGATGGTGAGTAGATGAAAAAATATATGCAGAGGATAATTGTTGGGGTATATATAGAGTCAGTAGGAACTTGGGTTCAAGTTTATAATTGGATCTAGAAAGGCCATGATATTTTTTCAACGTTACTTGCAAAATATAATTTTTTTTAACTGACTGTGATCTTTCCCCAGAGCGTATGAACTGCGTTGCCTATTACATCTCCTATAAAACATTCGCACATCGTTCCTTTAAAGTTTCACGATGTTATGGTTATTTATTTATTTCAAATCTGTCAGGAATGATTGGCCAAGGAGTTTGCACACTTCTGGCACTGTTATGCAACCAACATAAGTATTAAGTCAGTGCTTTTTTTATCAAGGATTTGCACCTTCTAAACAAGCAACATGTCTAGAGCATGCAATAATTTCAAGGAGCTCTTATGTTTGAGTGTGCATAGATTTAAACTGTGAGTTACTATGTAATACATTTTCCACACCGTACTCACATACTATATATATATATGTGTGTGTTGTGTGTGTGTGTGTGTGTGTGTGAGTGTGTGTGTGTATGGAGATGAATTAGATTGAGAGATTGACTGAGAAAGAGAGAAGAGGATCAGGTTTGATATATATATGTGTATGTTTGTGTGCGTGCTAGTGTGATTGTGTGTGTGTGTGCGTGTGTTTAAGTGTGTGTGCATGCATGCACACCCCAACCACCACACTACCAAAAGATTCACAAATAGCCTCCATTCTACCACCACTACTACCATCATTACTACCACCACTACTACCACCATCACTACCACCATCACCACCATCACTACAACCACTACCACCACTACTACCACCATCACTACCACCACTACTACCACTACTACCACCACTACTACCACCCCTACTACCACCTTGCCACCACCATTACTAACACCACTACTACCACCACTACTACCACCATCACCA
>OZ024759.1:25936537-25941537 GCA_964016885.1 Eledone cirrhosa | reverse complement strand
CATATATGTGTATGCATATATATGCATATATATATATATATATATATATATATATATATATATATATATATATATATATATATATATATATATACGTATGGATGTATATATATATATATATATATATATATATATGCGTGTAAACATATGTGTATGCATATACGTTTGTGTGTATGGGTGTGTATACATATATATATATATGTGTGAGAATGTATATGTTTGTGCTTACAGCTGCATGTATGTGTGTGTGTTTGTGTGTATAAATATATATATATATATATATATATATATGTATATATATGTCCGTGTGTGTACATGTACATGTGTATGCATTTTGTGTTTCTTTCTGTATGGTTTAAAGAGTTCGGGATTTAATTGTCTTTTTCGTGTTTTTTCTCTCTCTATCATTATTATTATTATTATTATTATTAATATTATTATCATCATCATTATCATGATCATTATTATCATTATTTTTATTTTTTATATATATATATATATATATATATATACTATTTTTGTCTTCTTTTTTGAAATATTAGCCATGAAATTGTGTAGCCTTTATGGCTGTAGTTAAGGGTTTTGACACGGAATAGTGACCCAGTGTATTGACCTGTTCATAAAACAACCTCGAAACAATAGACTGTGGAGCTGTGATAGGGGACATGAGGAGGTGGACTGCTTATTGGTGTTGGTGGTGGTGGTGCGGTGAGGGTGCTGGTGATGGTAGGGACGGTGGTGGTGGTGGTGGTGGTGGTTGTGGTGGTGTTGGTTGTAGTGGTAGTGGTAGTGGTGGTGGCGGTGGTGGTAGCCACGGCGGCGGTGGTGGTGGTGGTAGGAAGCGGTCCAAGATTGGATTTTGGAAAAGGGCATAGCTGGAGTTGAATGTGAATATGGTTATAGCTACTGAGTGTATGTATGTATGTATGTATATTAGCATGTATGTATGTATATTAGCATGTATGTATGTGTGTATGCATGTATGTATATATGAATGTATCTATGTATATATATAATGAGTGGATAAGAGAGAGAGAGGGGGATTCTAAGAGGAATTGATTTAACACAATAATAATTAGCCTCGAAACAATGATGTGTGTCCGATTGTAACTGAGTGTGTATGTGTGTGTATGATGTATGATATATATATATATGTGTGTGTGTGTATGCATATATATGTATATGTATTTATTTATACTGTGTATGCATATATTCGCATGTGAGTGTGTATTTATCTACGTATATGTGTGGGAGTTGTTAAGTGCGTGAGTTTGGTGTAAAGTGTAGTGTGTGGTGGTTGTGGTGCGGTGGGACTGTGTGTGTGTGTGAGGGTGTGATAAACCACGGGGAGGGGGTTGTTGGCGGGTGGGGGGTTGGAGTCTAGATGAAGATGTCTATGGGTGAGGAAGATGTAGCTAATGGGAGTGAGGGTGACATTTATGAAGACGTGGAGGTAGTGGCAGGGTGGTTCGAGGGAGGGGATTGTAGCATGGGGTGGGGGAAACAGCACGGACATGATACTGGGTTGGGGAGTTGTTTGGTAGGGCAGAGTAAAGTCGCGGGGGGGGGGGGATAAATTATTCGGTTGAGTAATCACGTGATTGGTCAGCTGGTCTATCGTATTTTTTTTTTCTTTTCGTTTCTTGGCCACTGTATTAATGATGTCACTGGTGATAATGGTGATGATGGTGGTGTTGGTAGTTTGGCGGAGGCGTTGATGGTGGTGTTCGTAGTGGTCGTCATTTTGGTAGTAGTGGTGGTGCTGATGGTGTTAGTGGCGTTGGTGGTGTAGGAGGGAGCACTGCTGGTGGTTTTGGTGCTGATGGTGGTGGTGTAGGTGGCGTTAGTGGTTTTGGTAGTGGTGGTGGTGCTGATGGTGGTGGTGGCGTTGGTAGTGGTGGTGGTGGTGTTGATGGTGTCGGTAGTGTTAGTGGTGTTGCTGGGGATCACTGCTGGTGGATTTGGTGCTGATGGTGGTGGTGGTGGCGTTGGTGGGTTTCGGCTTGATAGTTTAGGTGTTAGTACTGTTGTTTATCCCAAGGCCAGACCAGATCCAACAGAACTAACTATACATAGAGGAATGACCATCACCTACATGTTCATTCTTCTCTTTAAAAAGCTATACTGTTTAATAAGGCAGCGAGGTGTGTTGGCTGTTATTTCTAACAAAGTCAAACGACGATGTTAAGTTTTCTCTATTAGCTGACTTTTGATGAAGCTGATATATATAATATCTATCTATCTAAGGCGGGTAAAATTCCCGAGATCCATGGACGAGTTCTCTCCAGCGGTCTCTGTCTCTCATCATCGCTGCCATGTCCTGCGTCTCCAACAGACCAGTGTCTGTCCTTAGGGCATCAACATAAGTTAACCTTGGTCTTCCTCTTCTAGTGTGTCCATGTAGGGGCTCCCATGTAATATAAAAGGCGGCAAACTGGCAGAGTCATTAGATTGACGGGGAGAATGTTCCGTGGCGTTCGTTCCGGCTCTCTGCTCTCTGAGTTCAAATCCCACCGAGGTCAACTTTGCCTTTCATCCATTCGAGGTCGATTAAAAAAAGTACCAGTCTAGTACTGGAGTCGATTCTCCCTCTATATCTATTTCTCATTTTCTATCTTTCTCTGGAAGAAATCTGCTGTACTCTGGTCTGGAGAAGTACGGGCTCCGCCAGGCTTAAAATGCCCAAGGAACGCCGTATATCAATATGGCGCCCCTACGACTCAACCAGGAGTTAGAGACCGCACAACAGTTTAATATGAGGGGGATTTGGGTGCTATTTCTAGAAGATTGAGGGGACGTTGTCACGAACATTTCGTTTTCTCATCGTTGATACGATTTCAGTAGAAATATATAATTGTTTCTACTTTTGGCACAAGGCCATGAAATTACCAGTGTATTACTGGTACTTTATTTTATCGACCCCGTAAGGATGAAAGGCAAAGTTAACCTCGCCGGGATTTGAACTCACACATTAATATTATGATGTTGATAGTGATGATGATGGGATAATGGTGAAGATGTTAGTCGTGATGATGTTGTTGATGGAGATGATGATGATGATGTTTGTAATGGTGATGCTGGTGATGCTGTTGAAGATGTTGTTGTTGGTGATGCTGATGGTGATAATAGTCATCATGGTGATGATGATGATGATGACGGTGATAATGGCGATGATCGTGATGATGATGATGATGATGATGATGATGATGATGATGATGATGATGATGATGATGATGATGATGGCGATGATTATGACGATGTTTTATTAGGAGAGAAGAGGGTCAGAGTCAGCGACAATATAAAAATGTGGTGGTGGGGTGATGGGTGGAGGGCGAGGATGGAGCGAGGGTGATGTTATAATTGAAGAGCAAAGGTCACGTGTTGGATCTTTAATAGACTGGCGTGTGGTGGTGGTGGCGGTGGCAGTGACTGTCGTGGTGTTGGCAGCGGTGGTGGCTGTGGTGGTGGTGGTGGTGGTGGTGGTGGTGGTGGTGGTGGCGGTGACTGTCGTGGTGTTGGCAGCGGTCGTGGTGCTGGTGGTGGTGGTGGTGGTAGTAGGCGTGACAGTGTCTGCAGTGGTGGTGGTGGTGGTGGTGGCGGCAGGATCTGCAGTGGTGGTAGTGGTGGTAGTAGTGGTGGTGGTGGTGGTGGTGGTGGCGGGGGTGGCAGTGTCTGCAGTGGTGATAGTGGTGGTTATTGATGAATAATGAAGGAGATAATACGTCGAGAGTGGTGGTGGTGGGGAGGCATGTAATGGGGACTGAAGGGATTAGAAAAAAGAGAACTAGATAGGCGAGAATAGAACGGAGAGGGGTGTAGGTGAGATGAGTATCAGAGGGTTCAGATTGTAAGTAAGGAGTGAGAGGGAGAGATGAGATAAAGATAGTTAAGTTGGTGAGTAAGGAGCGAGAGGGAGAGATGAGATAAAGATAGTTAAGTTGGTGAGTAAGGAGCGAGAGGGAGAGATGAGATAAAGACAGTTAAGTTGGTGAGTAAAGAGCGAGAGGGAGAGATGAGATAAAGACAGTTAAGTTGGTGAGTAAGGAGCAAGAGGGAGAGATGAAATAAAGACAACAGTTAAGTTGGTGAGTAAGGAGCAAGAGGGAGAGATGAGATAAAGACAGTTAAGTTGGTGAGTAAGGAGCGAGAGGGAGAGATGAGATAAAGACAACAGTTAAGATGGTGAGTAAAGAGCGAGAGGGAGAGATGAGATAAAGACAACAGTTAAGTTGGTGAGTAAGGAGCGAGAGGGAGAGATGAGATAAAGACAGTTAAGCTGGTGAGTAAGGAGCAAGAGGGAGAGATGAGATAAAGACAGTTAAGTTGGTGAGTAAGGAGCAAGAGGGAGAGATGAGATAAAGACAGTTAAGTTGGTGAGTAAGGAGCAAGAGGGAGAGATGAGATAAAGACAACAGTTAAGATGGTGAGTAAGGAGCGAGAGGGAGAGATGAGATAAAGACAACAGTTAAGATGGTGAGTAAGGAGCAAGAGGGAGAGATGATATAAAGACAGGGGGGGGATGTATTGGAGGGGGGGGGCTAATAATTGGAGGGTGAATGTATTGATATAGATAGAGAGTTGGGTGTAGAGAGAAAGAGAGAGACTGAGAGGGGGATAGGGGGAAAGGGAGAGATTAAGAGAGGGAGAGACTGAGAGAGGGAGAAGGAGAGACTGTGTGACTGAGAGAGGGAAAGGGAGTGACTGAGAGAGGGAGAGACTGAGGGAGAGGAAGAGGGAGAGGGAGAGACTGAGCGAGAGGAAGAGGGTGACGGAGAGAGCGAAAGGGGGAGAGGAAGAGGGTGAGAGAGGAACAGTAGGATTGTTGAGAAAGTGATTAGGTGTGAAAGGTCAAATAACCGGAAGAAGGAATCCATTGGTCTGTTGATAGATAGGGAGAGGGGTACAGACATGACAGATGTGGTGGTGGTGGTGATGGTGGTGATGGTGGTGGTGGTGGTGGTGATGGAGGTGGTGGAGGTGGTGGTGGTGGTGGTGATGAT
>OZ024759.1:25929037-25931537 GCA_964016885.1 Eledone cirrhosa | reverse complement strand
TGAAAATCTCCGTGTTTTACAATAGCGTCATGATACGCTACAATGGTCAATCCTCATACCGCTCTCTTTCACCCCCTCAGTCGCTTAACATATAGAATTCCTTCTCTCCCTCTTCTTTCTCTTCTCTCTTTCCTTCTCCTTGTGTGCCCCTCTCTCTCTCTCTCCCTCTCTCTTTCTATCTTCCCTTCTTACTCTCCCACTGTTTATCCGTCTATCTCTCTCTCCCTTACCTCTTCCTCTCACCCTCTCTGTCTGCCCCTCTCTTCTTTCTCACTCCATCCCTCTCCACTATCACTCTCCCTCTCTCTATCTGTCTATCTTTCTCTCCCCCAACTTATCTCCCCCCCCACCTCTCTCTAACTATCTATCTCTCTCTCTGTCTATTCCCCTGACACTCTTTCTGTCATTTTACCACCCCCTAACTAACATTCTATTTCTCTATTTATCTCCCCTCTCTCTCTCTCTTTCTCAGTCAAACTCCTCTTCTCTCTGGACCACTCTCTCTGCCTCTTTGTCTCTCTCTCTCTCTCCCTCTTGCAACGCACCACCAGTACTACCACCATCAACAACAACACTATCACCATCAACACCATTACCATGACTAGCACCAGCACTACCATCACCACTGCTAACACCAGCACCACCAGCCCCAATACTATCACCCCCAACACCCACCACCAACACCACAACCACCACCAACACTACCACCACCATCACCACCACCACCACCACCAACACTATCACTGTCATTCACCTTTATTGTTCGTCCTATCCAACGGGGCGTGCTAGACATTATTGTCGTATGTCACCCTTTCATGACAGGTGGTCGTTGGTGATGGTCATGGAGATATGGTGGTGGTGGTGGTAGTAGTGGTGGTGGTGGTGGTGTTGGTGGTGGTGGTGTTAGTGGTGGTGGTAGTAGTGGTGGTGGTGGTCAGGGTAGCGATGTGGTTATCATGGTGTCAGGATGGTGAAGAACGTGGGGACGGAAAGACAGGATCAAATCTTTCCTTGTACTTTGACAGAGAACAAGTGATTACACACAGACAGACAAACAAACAGACAGACCGACAGACAGACAGATAGGTAGACCGGTAAGACTGGCAGACAGACTGACAAGAAGGCAGACTGGCAAGCTTACGGACAGGCAGGCAAACAGAGAGACAGACGGATAGATAGATAGATAGATAGATAGATAGATAGATAGATAGATAGATAGATAGATAGATAGATAGATAGATAGATAGATAGATAGATAGACAGACAGATGTGATATAATAAGTGTGACAACACGGTGTTAAAGCAGACGACAAATATGGCGGCCTCGCTAGCAGCAGGTTGTGAGTGGGAACGAGGCTTGAAGTGGTCCTACAACTCTATTACTACTTCTACGTCTCCATTTTTCCCAGCAATTGCTTACTACACATGTCTATTAATTTAACGGTTAGAGGCACAATATGTATGGCTTTCATAGTCCTCGTAATCACAACTTAAGTGAAAGCGACACTCTGAGCAGCGGGGCGTATTTTTATAGCTAGCTGGCTATTGTATGCTGATAGATGCGAGCAGAATTCAGCAGGCGGGCTGGTTTGTTACACGGTTAGCACGATGGTGGTCGTCGTCTTCAGATGAACTTAGCAAATGTATATATGTATGTATATGTGGTTGTGTGAGTGGTTGTATTTCTGTGTGTGTATATATATTTATGTATGTATGTATATATATATATATATATACGAATTTTAGTACAGCATAAACGAAGATATATATATATATATATATATATACACACACACATATAAACATATATACAGCACAAACACACACTACTATCTCTCTATCTCTCTCACACACATACATATATATATAAATATATATATATATGCAAGTATGTCTATCTTCGACTAAGGATGTATATATAGATCTAAATACATACCAGAAGATAAACATTATATATATATATCAAGTAAAGAAACGGAGTAAAGGACTCGCGAATAACCCTGTAATTTTATGAGCTCAAAGGAAAAAATTTCCCTGGTCACTTCAAAATATAATATAGAGAGGAAAAACACAGGAGAGTGTGTTTTCATTTACAGGGGGTATAAGACCACTAGCGTGAAAAACATATAAACTAACGCGTGTCATTACCACAGCAGTGGGTCGACGAGCTTTTTTGATTCCAGAGTCAGACTAGATCGATACAAATCGAACCCTGGGCTGATCTTTAGCGAAACGCGCGTCACAAATCAAAAAACGTAATGAAGACATAACAAATCGTCCCTTAATTATGTATATATATATATATATATATATGTGTGTGTGTGCGTGTGTGCGTGTGTGCGTGTGTGCGTGTATATATATATAACCAAGGAAGTGTGGTAAGGACCCAGGTGGACCATAACGCACCAGAATACTCGATATTTAGGGTAGTAGAGTGGGTAATAGGAAAAGAGTCAGGACCCCGAGGGCTGAGCTCCGGCCATTTCGACAGCTAGATCTA
>OZ024759.1:25921537-25924037 GCA_964016885.1 Eledone cirrhosa | reverse complement strand
CACACCACCTCACACCACCACCACCACCACCTTCCACTGTCACTTCTCAACACCCACCACCTCTCATTACACACTCCATCTCACACAATCACCTTTCCCTACAACCAAACATCATCTCCACCCCCAACCCCCACCACCACCTCCTTGAACCCTCCATCCTCCCAATAACACCACCACCACCACCACCACCATAACCATCACATATTCTATCTAATATGAGAACCGACACTATGTTCAAACATTACCATATTAAATTCTGACACCACACCACCACCACCTCCACCACTACTACACCACTTCGAACTCTATACCACCACCACCACCACCAACACCACTAATATACCAGCACCACTACACCAGCAATACTACTAAATACATTATCAACACATACCACCACTACCAACACTATAACACCACCACCACCATCACAACCACAACCAATATACCAGCACCACTACACCAGCAATGCTACTAAATAAATTATCAACACATACCACCACTACCAACACTCTAACACCACCACCAGCACCATCACCACCACCACCACTAATATAAGAGCACCATTACACCAGCGATACTACTAAAGACATTATCAACACATACCACCACTACCAACACTATAACACCACTACCACCACCACCACCACTACACCAGCAATACTACTAAATACATTATCAACACATACCACCACTACCAACACTATAACACCACCACCACCACCACCATCACCACCACCACCAATATACCAGCACCACTACACCAGCAATGCTACTAAATAAATTATCAACACATACCACCACTACCAACACTATAACACCATTACCACCACCACCACCACTACACCAGCAATACTACTAAATACATTATCAACACCCACCACCACTATTATACTACTACCAACACGCACTACGACATCCACCACTACTATCATCACAACAACAGTATTCCACCAACCAGTAGTAATGCTTACCACCACCATCAATACACCATCACTACATCACCATCATCGCTAACAACAGTATGCTAACATCACCACAACCATACCATCACCAACACCATCAATATATCATCACCACCCTCAACACAAACACTATAAAATCATAACCACTAAACCACCACCACCACCAACAACAACACTACACCACCACAGCCACCAACACTATACCATCACAGTCACCAACACTATATCACGATCATCACCAACACTATACCACCACCACCAACACCATACTACCCCCACCAACACTATACCACGACCATCACCAACGCTATACAACGACGACGACGACCACCAACAACAACACTGTACCACCACCAAAACTGTACCACTACCACCACAAACCTCACCACACACTATATTCACATCAGCACAACTACTATACCACCATCACTATACCACCACTACTATACCACCACCAACACTATACCACTATCATCACCACCCTCACCACAAACACTGTACTGCAATCACAACAACCGTTACACCACCAGAACACCCTAGATCACCTCAACTATAACCACTATAGCGTCACCGCCACCATCGTTACATCATCCCCGCCACCACCACCACCACAGCCGTACATCACCCCTCCCCTCCAAGGTGACATGCTATTACCGCCACAAACACCCCACCCTAATTCCTAACAACATTCCGTTTCCAATTGGTGTAAAGATTTGTTTTCACGTAGATTAAGGCGATTGAAACAGACTTATATACATTATATAATGTATATTACATACATATAGAAATAAAAGTATGTGATATATATATATATAGGCATACACGTGTGTGTGTGTGTGTGTGTATGTGTGTGTGTGTGTGTGTGTGTGTGTGTGTGTGTGTGTGTGTGTGTGTGTGTGTGTGTGTGTGTGTGTGTGTGTGTGTGTGTGTGTGTGTGTGTGTGTGTGCGTGTGTGTGTGTGTACCTGTGTGTGTATATATGTATATATGTATATATGTATATGTACACACAAACATATAGTATATATATATATTTATATATATATATATATATATAATATATATATAATATATATATATATATATATACATACACACACTCATAGATTTATATATACGTATATTAGAGAAATAGAAATATATAATATATATAATATATATGTATAAATATATATATATTTATATAATATATATGTATAAATATATATATATTTATATTAATATTATATATTATATAATATTAATTCCATATTTCCAAAGTACATTGAAGGTGTAAGAGATATGTATTATTAAATAATATAAAGTGATATTATAACATCCCTCCA
This sequence comes from Eledone cirrhosa, assembly GCA_964016885.1. Lineage (NCBI taxonomy): Eukaryota > Metazoa > Mollusca > Cephalopoda > Octopoda > Eledonidae > Eledone > Eledone cirrhosa. The sequence goes on along the minus strand of OZ024759.1, from coordinate 25,921,751 downwards.
CCACCACCGTCACACCTCACCATCACCACCACCACCACCACCGCCACCACTCACCACCACCACCACGACCACCACACCTCACCAGCACTACCACCACCACCGCCACATCTCACCAGCACTACCACCACCGCCACACCTCACCAGCACTACCACCACCACCACCACGACCACCACACCTCACCACCGCCACCACTCACCACCACCACCACGACCA
>OZ024759.1:25909037-25911537 GCA_964016885.1 Eledone cirrhosa | reverse complement strand
GGAAGTAGTCAAGTTAATAACTTCACAGAATACTTCTCATTATCATCAAATGATCCGGCGATTTATGAAATCCGGAATTAAGAGAGAGATTTATATATATAAGATAATTTAAATCCTAAATATTTTTTTATTTTGATAAAAGTGATATGCGTGGTTAAGCGTATATGAATATATATATATATATATATATATATATATATATATATATATATATATATATATATATATACGTGTGTGTTTGTTATAATTTTTTTAATTTTGTTTTCCTGTCTGTTAAACTACTTTAAATTTAACCTACCACATCTTTGCAAACCTATATATATATATATATATAGATACATACATACCTAGATACATGCATACATTCATACATAGTTACTAAATCCAGCGATGGTCTTTATGCTTAGAGCACTAATTTAAGATAGATGGAATCTTGTATTAATTAGTAATAATATTATCAATTTGAAACGTGTTGTTTATGTCTATAATTAACGCGTAACAAACTTATTTAATATATTTTGCTGTGGTAGCATGAAATTTGTTGGCTTTTCGTGAAATTAATGAAACTTTTCTGGGGAAACTTTGTAACATAAATTGTGATTTTACACGAAAAGAGACGTCTATCGCCAGACAGGCAACCGACATGAAGTATGTTTGAACTCAATTGGACAAACGCTTAATTTAAATCGATATCCAGAGTACGTTCATATTTAGAAAATATTCTGAACGCCGGAGGGTACCTCTACCAGAATGTACCCAAGCCATTTTCAGAGACTTAAAGGAAAGAAAATCCACAAATAAGTCCTGTATTGTGAATCACTACATCCAACTGGAGGTGCCTTTGATATGGTTATCATAGAATAGTTAAGCAGAACAGATCAGATCTCGTGGAGCAAACCTCGATAAACATTTTGCTTGTCTCACAGTAAGCAGTAGCTCATGTGACGATCATCAGTTCACTTAGACGACCTAGATGTCGTAAACACTAGTGGCTTCACAGATGATCGACTATTAATTCGACAATGAGTTGACAAAACTGTTCCAGTTAGCTGAGAAACCAATGAGTATATGTGTTTGCAGGTGTAGTGAACTTCATATATTGTAGCCATTAGAAAAAGCAAAATGAATGCTTCACATTGGAAATAGGAATAGCTCAAGAAGAAGACATGTTAAATTACCTGGCATGACATTATATATATATATATATATATATATATATATATATATATATATATATATATATATATATATATATATATCCCGTAATAGGATGAAAGTAGCAATTCTTTGCTTAAATTCTAATCTGAACTAATAGCATATATCTATCTATATACATTTAAATTCTGCGATGCCGACACCGACAAGTACTCGCTAGCCGCCGCGGTTGGGTTTTTACACCCCCCTCTCTTCATATATATATATATATATATATATATATATACATATATATATGAATATATATTCTTATATATGTATATATATATATATATATATATATATATATATATATATATATATATATATATATATATATATATATATATATATATATATATAAATATATGAAATATGAAATATATGAAATATATAATTGGCTGAAAAGGTCATATAACTGTCCATTCATTAATAAATTGCTCCGAAGAATCCAAACCTCGGTTTGGAGGAAACAGCTGTAAGCACAATAATGTTTTGAACAGTTCTTTGATTCTTATATTTCATATAACTGCTCTGTAAATCATCTGATGTTTTTACATTGAGCTACTTAGCTTACTGGTAATAAGGTAGTAATACATTACTGCCTACCACTATTTAGGGTTTGTATATAAAAAATACATATAACTGCAAAAGGTTTTTGTATTTACATAACCATAAATAGTATAATTAATACTATATATATATATATATATATATAATATATATATATGTGTGTGTGTGAGTGTGTGTATGTGTACATATAAATAATATACGTAAAGCGAAAACGAAAATAAAAAGGAGAAATAATAAGGTGCTTAATATAGACAACACGAAAATATCTGCCGAATATTTTTGGAATGTCGTTAGAGGTTCGTATTTATCTTCGAAGCTATCCTCCATTTAAAAAAAATATATTTTATTTTTTTTACACTTCAAAAATCAAAAGATAAACGCTAGATATCATCAAATAACATTAAATATGTGTTAATACCGGTGTATTTAGATGCAAAGATTGTTCCTAAGCTTCTTGTTTTTATTATTAATTATAAACTATCAAAATAATTTCACCTATTTAAAATGATTAGCGGTATAGTATATATTTATGTGTATTTATGTATACGAATTATTTTATTTATTCTTTTATTCTTATATCATGTATTTATATATTTATATATTTATATATTATTTTTATCTATTCATATATTATATATATTTCTATATTTATTTATTAATTTTATATTTATATACTATCTTTAGCTATTCATTTATTATATATTTACATATATTATTTACATATTATATTATC
>OZ024759.1:25891537-25896537 GCA_964016885.1 Eledone cirrhosa | reverse complement strand
AACATTAGGATATACCTTAGTATAATCTCAATTATACGTTTCGGGTGCTAACTATACGTATTTTACGGATATCCAGTTGTATTATTTTATATGAGACATAATTAAAATACAAATCGTAAATATATATATATATATATATATATATAGTAATAATAATAAATTTGAAGACTAAAATCCAAAGAGGGCTCGATAAGGATAAATATATATCAAATATATAAGAACCGGAGAGCAAATATTTATTATAAGTAAATATATATATACGTAAATATATATATATATATATATATATATATATACACACACACATATTTATATATATATATATATATATATATATATATATATATATATATATATATATATATATATATATATATATATAGTAGAGTGAACCTCTAGATAAAATCCTTTTGCGGACAAGTCTCGATTAAAATATCTTTTGATCATCGCACCCTTGCAAATTAAACTACGTAGACAGAGACTGCTTAGAAGCCCGACGGATGGATTGTGCCTGTAATTTATTGGGTGAGACTAGTAAGAATGTTTTATGCTGTCTCCTCGTAAGAATTATGTAATGAGTACACGTGTCTGTCAAATACAATACTCAGCAACTATCACTCTAAGGATCATTGAAGCTGTCATTCAAAGAGCTTGAATGTCGCTTATTGTATTGAGGTGATTCTTCCTAAGAATTATGTTAAGGCTTCACGTGTCTGTGAAATATTGAGCCTCTTAAGCGATCATATATTGATCTGACTGTCTCATAATATAATAACTTGGACATTCATCGTCGAAACCGACACAGAACCATTCTCTATCAGGTGCAAGTGATTACATAAAAACAAAATGTTGCTTACGATTGTGTGTGTGTTTATTTTAATCCATTAAAATTGATATTGTACCATTAATGTTGATACTACTACTACTACTACTACTGCATAATAGTAGTAGTTCACCCTAGTACACGTAATGGTGCACATAAATATGTATAGGTGCATATATATATATACATATTTGTATACATATATATGCAAACATATACATATGCATATACATGTGTCCATCCATATATACATAAACACACGCAGTCTCTCTTTCACACACACACACACACACACACACACACACATACATATATATATATATATATATATATATATATATATATATATATATATATATATATATATACATGCAAATGTATACATATATGCGTATACTCACACACATATATATACATATGCATATTCATGTACATATATACATAAATACTTATACTCACAGACACACACATCTATATAAATATAAATATATATATATATATAAATATATAAATATATATATATATATAAATATATATATATATATATATATATATATATATATATATATATATATATATATATATATGTGTGTGTGTGTGTGTGTGTGTGTCTGTATGTATGTGTGTATGTACATGTGTCTGTATGAAATATTATGGAATATCCAATAGCCTGCTAATCAATAACATTGAATACTTAATACCACACAACATTTGATATAATTTTGATATCAAATATCAATGTTTTATTTATTTACAAATACATCACTTTCTGATGAACTTAATCGATATATCGACCTGCACCACTGATTATTCAAATATTTGTTGGAATATCTGAATATTTCCACTAATTTGTTGCGACATCCGTGAATATTTTACATTAAATTCTCCCAAATTTTAATACTGTGGCGTTAAGTGCTTTGATAACATGGCTTTTAATGACACGCTTTCTATCGACACTATACCATCTCGTTATTAATAATAGTATTACTATTACTATTATTATTTGAGTTCAAATCTCGTCGAGGTTAGCTTTGCATTTCATACTTACGGAGTCGATAAAATAAAATACCAGTAATGCACTGGATTCGATTCAATCGACTTTCCTCTCCCCAAAGCTTATTGGACCTGTGCCTAAACTAGAAACAATTATTATTATTCGGTGGATTGGCAGTCTCAGTAGAGGGTCGGACGCCATGCTTTCTAGCATAGTTACGTCCCTTTACATTCTGAGTTCAAATCCCGCCGAGGTTAACTTTGCCTTTCATCCTTACGGGGTCGATAAAATAAAGTACCAGTAAAATACTGGTTAATTGCTGGCCTTGTGCCTAAAGTAGAAACAATTATTATTTGAGTTCAAATCCCGTCGAGGTTAGCTTTGCCTTTCATCTTTACGGGGTCGATAAAATAAAGTACCAGTAAAATACTGGTTAATTGCTGGCCTTGTGCCTAAAGTAGAAACAATTATTATTTGAGTTCAAATCCCGTCGAGGTTAGCTTTGCCTTTCATCTTTACGGGGTCGATAAAATAAAGTACCAGTAACGCACTGGTGTCGATTCAACAGACTTTCCCCTGCCCCCAAATTATTGGACCTGTGCTTAAACTAGAAATAGTTATTATTTTAATTATTTGAGTTCAAATTCCTCCGAGGTTAGCTTTGCCTTTCATATTTACGGGATCGATAAAATAAAGTACCGGTAACGCACTGGTGTCGATTTCATTGACTTTCCTCTCCTCCAAAATTGTTGGACTTGTTCCTAAATGAGAAACCATTATTTTGAGAGCGGTGGCTTGGCAGTGTCAGTAGAGCATCGGACAAGAAGTTTTTCCGGCATATAGTTGCGTCCCTTTAAGTTTTCAGTTCAAATCCCCAAAATTGTTGGTCTTGTACCTAAATCCGAAACTCTTATTATTATCTGAGTTCAAATCCTGCCGAGGTTAGTTTCACTTTTCTTCCTTGCGGGGACGATTTAAACGATTTTCCCCTTTCCTACAAAATTGCTGGTCTTGTGCCCAAACTAGAAATGATTATCGTTATTGGCCGGGGTTGATAAAATAAAGTACCAGTAATATACTGGGTAATTGCTGGCCTTGTGCCAAGAGTAGAAACAATTATTGTAGTTATTGACAGTAGATTGGCAGTAATCGGTAGAGTGTTGGACACCATGCTTCGCACCATACAGTTATATATATATATATATATATATATATATATATTAGTTTAACAATGACACCGGATTACATTGACTTCTAACTACGATATAGACCCTACCACGAAAGGCAGAAAATATTGTATGTATATATATATATATATATATATATATATATATATAGGAACGAGTAGGACCCCGACGGCTGAGCTCAAGCCCTTTCGACGGCTAATTCTGGACTAAAATTTTAGTCCAGAAGTAGCCGTCGAAACGGCTTGAGCTCAGCCGTCGGGGTCCTACTCGTTCCTATTACCCACTCTACTACCCTAAGTATTGAGTACTTTGGTGCGTTATGGTCAATCTGATTCCTTACCACATTTCCTTCGTTATATATATATATATATATATATATATATATATATATATATATAGAAAAAATGAGGAAGTTTCGTTTACATATGGAAAATATTTTTCACATGTAAACGAAACTTCCTCGTTTTTTCTATTATATACACACTGCCTGTGCATAGAGTGCTTGATTTGGTACCAACACCAGTATTTCACCGTACTACCTACACTATATATATATAAAGGAACGATCGACTTTCGTCAAATCGGACCGAGGGAACAATGTTTCCGTTGGTCATTCCAATTGCTAATACTATCTATCGGTCGCAACTCCAGGTAGAAGGAACAACGTGAAATAAAGTGTCTTGCTCAAGGACATAACGCATCGCCTGGTCCAGGAATCGAACTCACAACCGTACGATTCTCTAACCACTCAGCCACACGCCTTCACTATATATATATATATATATATATATAACGAAGGAAATGTGGTAAGGAACCAGGTGGACCATAACGCACCAAAGTACTCAATACTTGGGGTAGTAGAGTGGGTAATAGGAATATTTACTGGTTCCTATATATATATATATATATATATATATATATATATATATAAAACACGTTATGAGTTCAAATCCCGGGGTCGATATAATAAAGCACCAGTAATGCACTGGAGACGATTTGGTCGACTTTTCCCTTCCCTTCAAATTACAGGCCTTATACCAAATGTAGAAACCACTATTAATATTATTGTTGTATATAATTGTTTCTACTTTTGGCACAAGGCCAGCAAATACCCAGTACATTAATGGTACTTTATTTTATCGACCCCGTACGGATGAAAGGCAAAGTTAACCTCGGTGGGATTTGAACTCAGACCGTAAAGGGACGTAACTATACTGGAAAGCATGGCGTCCGACTCTCTACCGCCAATAATAATGTCTCTCTCTATGTTCTGAATTTCAAATCTCACTACGGAGAACTTCGCCTTTTCATCTTTGAATGGTTGATAAATTAAAGTAACTGTCAAGTGATGGTGTCGGTGTTGGTGGTGGTGGTGGTGGTGGCGTTTTTAGTGTTGGCGGTGTTGGTAGTGGTGATGGCGGTGTTGGTGGTGCTGGTGTTGGTAGTGGTGGCGGTATTAGTGTTGGTGGTGTTGATGTTGGTGTTGGTGTTGTTGATATGTTGTTGGTGGTGTTGTTAGTGGTGTTGATGTTGGTGTTGGTGTTGGAAGTGGTGGCAGTGTTGGTGTTGGTGTTGGTAGTGGAGGCGGTGTTGGTGTTGGTGGTAGTGGAGTTGCTGTTGGTGGTGATGATGTTGGTGCAGGTAGTGGTGATAGCGGTGTTGATGTCGGTGTTAGTGGTGTTGATATCGGTGTTGGTGGTGTTGTTAGTAGTGTAAGTTTTGGTGGTGTTGATGTTGGTGTTGGAAGTGGTGGCAGTGTTGGTAGTGGTGTCGGTGTTGGTAGTGGTGGTGGTGTTGGTGTTGGTATTAGTGTTGGTGATGGTAGTGGTGGTGGTGTTGGTGTTGGTAGTGCAGGCGGTGTTGGTGGTGTTGATGTTGGTTTTGGTGGTATTGTTAGTTGTGTTAGTGGTGTAAGTGTTGGTGGTGTTGTTAGTGGTGTAAGTGTTGGTGGTGTTGATGTTGGTGGTGTTGTTAGTGGTGTAAGCGTTGGTTGTAT
>OZ024759.1:25874037-25876537 GCA_964016885.1 Eledone cirrhosa | reverse complement strand
CAACATAAGGTAATTATTCCATTTACCAGTGGTTTCTTAAAAGCAAAAGGTTTTGCTTTCAATCCTCAGAACGAAAAAATCCTGGTTTGTTTATTGAATTTGGATTACAAATTTGTAATCCAAATTCAATAAACAAACCAGGATCTTTTCGTTCTGAGGATTGAAAGCAAAACCTTTTGCTTTTAAGAAACCACTGGTAAATGGAATAATTACCTTATGTTGTTTATTACATAATAATAATAATTAAGCTCTGTTGCCTACATAGAGCACTCTTTTTTCCTGGACTTTTCCGATGGAATTACTTCATTCACACATATATATATATATATATATATATATATATATAATAAAGAGAGATAAACACAGATATATACATATATGTGTTCAAATCATAGAGACCATTTTGAGTTTCTAACTCAATATATACTTTTAATATATTTATATATATATATATATATTTTCTCTTATATTCACATTCATATAAATTTTCAAAGTATGATGGGCGTGGGGTTATGTTTGTTTGACTTCTAAAGAATTCAGAAATTCAAAATCAAAATGATTGTACATCGACCCAGGAGGGTATATGTAGTGTATAAATACATACACAATATATACACACAAACACACACACATATACATATACATGTGTGTATATGATTACAGAGAGGTCAGTTTGGAATACAGATTAAGAGAATTGGAGTAATGTCAACGGTAATATTGAAAACATATGAAATTAAACGAACAGACGGAATAGTAATTTTAACAGAATAGAGCTCCTGTGTGTGTGGTTATATTGGAGACAACTTAGCATTGCTTTGTGTGTGTGTGTATGTATGTATGTATGTATATGTATCTATCTATCTATTTATCTTTCTCCCTCTCTCTCTCTGTATGAAATTTGAAGAAATTCATTATTTTTCACAAAATTTCTACAAATTTTCATACTTGACGACCCAATAAATAAATAAATAAATATATATATATATATATATATATATATATATATATATATATATATATATATATAATTGGTGTTGGATGCTTAAAGCGTCCGTATGCAGTAGGCCATTTGAGCACTCGATGCCCTCATAGAGCAGAGTATGATATCACAAAAAAAAGAGAATCAGTGTTGCGACGAATGGAATTTATTGGACCTATTACAATCGTTTCTCTGGCGACCAGCTCGAGGCCCTATCGATGTGATGATCGAACCTGACACTGAAAATTGCAAGGTCCTCAGATACGTCTTGATTCTACAAACCAGATTTTCCTAATAGGGATATATATATATATATATTTATATATATATACATATATATATACACACACACACACACACACACACACACACACACACACACACACACACACACACACACACACACACACATATATATATATATATATATATATACATACATTTATATATATACTGAACTCATACAACCACTCAAATACATTGCCTTACACACACACCGACACATATATATGTGTCTGCATGTGTGTGTATGTCCTTCTCTATACGAATACATGCAAACGCCTGCGCGTATGTATATGATAGAAATAAAAACAAATGCTGTACATACATACATCTATATATATATGTGTGTGTGTGTGTGTGTGTGTGAGTGTGTGTGTCAGTTTGTGTATGTGTGTGCGTGTGTGTGTGTGTGTGTATTTATTCCCCAAATGTAGCAGATGATCCATTAGAAAACGTATTATAATGAAAGAGCACTAGACAATGTAAATAACATTGGTGTCAGAACAACGGCCTGCAGTACACCAACACACCATTAAGACAAGACTTGCTCCGGGCAATATATATGTATATGTATATGTGTGTGTATATATATATATACACACACATATATATATATATGAGTGTTTGTGTATGTTTATATATATATATGTATGTATATATCAGTGTTTCTGTATGTATGTATATATATATATATATATTGAGAGAGAGAGAGCAGATCTTTTTGGCGTTGTTGGGTGGAATGAATGTTGAGGAAAAGGTTGAGGATGCAGTCAACAGCTGGTCGAATTGTTAATCTTCATTTATATCAACAAACATACACATAATATATAAACTAGTAGATCATTCCATGTTTATATATATATATACACACAAACATACATACATGCATACACACACATATATATATATATATATATATATATATATATATATATATATATATATATATATATATATATATATATATACATACATATATATATATATATATATATATATATATATATATATATATATATATATATATATATATATATATATATATATTAGAAAGTGATGTTTTTTTACAAAATGAAAAATAACCGGGGTGTCCTACACGAGTGAATGTATAAAGAAAAAAAGATGAACTCGAAGAGGCAACTGGAGTCTTATTTAAAAAAATATATATATTTATTTGGTTCCTTTACCGTTTCGTAGTTCTTCTGCTTTTCAAAAGTAGAGTTGAGATGGGGGGGGTCT
>OZ024759.1:25851537-25854037 GCA_964016885.1 Eledone cirrhosa | reverse complement strand
TGGTAGTTGTGGTATAGGGTGTGGTGGTGGTGGTAGTGGTGGTGGTGGTGTACTGTGTGGTGATGGTGGTGGTATAGTGTGTGGTGATGGTGGTGGTATAATGTCTGGTGGTGGTAGTGGTGGTGGTGATGGTGATGTAGTGTGTTCTGTGTGGTGGTGGTGATTGTGGTGGTGGTGATGGTGGTGGTGTACTGTGTGGTGGTGGTGTTGGTGGTGTAGTAGTGTGTGGTGGTAATGGCGGTGGGGTAGTGGGGGTAATGTGATGGTGGTAGTGTAGTGTGTGGTGGTGGTTGTGGTGGAGGTGGTGATAATGATTTGATTATGATGATTATCGTTAGGATGATGATGAAAATGATGATGATGATTATCATTATCATTATGATGGTGATAATGTTGATCATGGTGATGGTGATGGTGATAATGATGATGAAGATTATGCTGCTGACGATGATGATGACGATGACGATGATGATAATGATGACGATAAGGACGATGATGACGATGATGACGATGATGACGATGATGATGACGATGACGATGATGACGATTATGATGATAATGATGACGATGATGATGATGATAATGATGGAGATGATGATGATGATGGTGATGGTGATGATGATGATGGTGATGTTGGTGATATAAACAATACTGTCTCAGATTACTAACTTAAAATGTTAATCTGTCGTTTTTATCCGGGATTGAACACGGATTAAAAAATATAAAACATCTGATAATGGCGAATGACAACAACAACAATGAATGCAATAAAGAAGACATTATTAACAAATAAGTACATGCATACACACACTAACACACATATCTACACACACACACAATTTACACACACACACATATCTACACACACACACACACATCTACACACTAACACACATATCTACACACACACATATCTACAGTCACACACACAACACTACATACACACACATATCTACACACATACACACAATATCTACACACACAAACACACATATCTACAGTCACACACACAACACTACATACACACACATATCTACACACATACACACAATATCTACACACATACACACACATATCTACACACCCACACACATATCTACAGACATACACACATATCTACGGATACTCACATATATCTACACACACTATACTATACACACACACACATATCTACAGTCATACATACAATACTACAGACACACACACAATACTACAGACACACACATATATCTACATACATACACACACACACATCTACACACATATCTAGAGATACACACACATATCTACACACATACACACAATACTAGAGACATTCACATACATGTACACACACATAACAACAGTCACACACATGTACACACACACAGCGACAGTCACAGTCATCTACATGTACAGTCTCGCCCACATGTACACAGTCAAACAGATGTATTCACACACAAATAGTCACCCACATTCACACGGTCACCCTCATGTGTGCAGTCATCCATATGTGCAAAGCCACCCACATGTTCACAATCACTCACATCTACACAGTCACCCACATGTGTACAGTCACCGACATGTGCACAATAACACAGTATAACACAATATATATATATATATATATATATATATAACGAAGGAAATGTGGGTAAGGAACCAGTTGGACCATAACGCACCAAAGTACTCAATACTTAGGGTAGTAGAGTGGGTAATAGGAACAAGTATATATATATATATATATATATATATATATATATATATATATATATATATATATATATATATATATACATATATATATATATATATATATATATATATATATATATATATATATATATATATATATATATATATATATATATATATATATATATATATATATATTTATATATATATATATATAAAAACCACAAACCCCTCCATCTCAATTCTTCTTTTGAAAAGCACAAAAAGTGCGAAACCTGTAAAGGAACCAAATAAATATATATTTAAAAAAAAAGACTCCAGTTGCATTTTCGATTTCATCTTTTTTCACTCGTGTAGGACACATCGGGTTTTTTTCATTTTGTAAAAAAACCTCACTTTCTAATATATATATATATGATATACATATATATATGATATATATCATATATATATGATATATATATATATATGTATATGATAAATATATATATATATGATAAATACATAAATGATATATATAAAATATATCATATATATATATATGATATATATCATATATATATGATATATATATATATATATGTATATGATAAATATATATATATGATAAATACATATATGATATATATAAAATATATCATATATACATATATGATAAATACATATATGATATATATAAAATATATCATATATATATATGTAAATATATGATAAATACATATATGATATATATAATATATCATATACATATATATATATATATATATATATATATATATATATATATATATATATATATCTATATATATATATATATGATATATAT
>OZ024759.1:25829037-25834037 GCA_964016885.1 Eledone cirrhosa | reverse complement strand
TATATGTATTTACATATATATAAATGTGTGTGTATACGTACACAATTTTAACTGATATAAATTACTATAGCACTCAGGTCAGGTTAAAAATATCAAAGAACATGGAAACCATTTTCTTCCAAGTGTTTTAGTTTTGTTTTTTTATGGTTTTGTCTGTGCATTTTTTTAACCTTTTAGGTACTTATTTATTGGTTTATTTCATTATTATTATTATTATTATTATCAACAACATCATCATCATTATTACTCTCAATTACTATTCCGTAAATCCCAGTGTTTTAACATGCTATTGCTTTCACGGCCATATTTAATACTTCTTGTTCGTCCTATTATTCATCTTTTCTCCTTCCTCTTCTACTTCATACACCTCCTCACCGTCACCCTTCCCCTCCTCTACCTCTCCTCATTCTCCTGATGTTATATTTTTCTTTAGTAACATATAATCTTTTATTTAATCTCAAAAATCTGACCCGAAAATTTCCTTCTCGAAACTTCTAAGTAGAAAATCCGTCAGAAAAATAATAAGAGCTGTGTTTCCATTTATGAAGACATCCAGTAAAGAATGTCTTTTCGTTGGAAATATCTTTAACGGTTGCCAAACGAATAGATTTCAATATCACAATAATTCTTTCAGATCTCTTAGAGTGTGTATATGTCAGCGTGTCATTGTGTGTATGTTTGTGTTTGATTGTGTATTAGTTTATTTGATTGTGTGTGTATACATATATATGTATATATATATATATATATATATATATATAGAGAGAGAGAGAGAGAGAGAGAAAAGAGAGAAATCTGTCTGTATATTTCATTGTATATATATATGTGTGTGTGTGTGTGTGTGTGTGTGTATGTGTTTGAGTGTGAGTTTGTGTGCATTTGATTTTATATATGAGTTGAGTGTGTGTGTGGGTATTTGATTTTGTGCATATGTGTCTATGTGTGTGCGTATGTGTGTGTGTGTGTCGTGAAATTAATATATATTTTACATTTTGGTTCGACTTTAATGTTTAGTGTGAGAATAACAACACATCTCTTCATGTATAGGTACATGCATAGACATATATATTTATTTATATACATGCGTACGCATACATGCTCATATAGATACACACATTCATGTCAATTAGATATACCAATACATACATATACATATATATATACCGCATGCACACACATACACGCATTAATACATACACACAAATATACATATATATATATATACACATGCCTGCACACACATACACAAAAAACATGTGCATACAAATATACCAATACATACATATACACACACATGCACACATACATACATGCCCAAACGTCTGAGTATTTGTGTTATAGTTCGTAAGTTTTGTATGTTTGCATGTGTGTGCGTCTTACTCTGCGTGCGTGTGTATATGTGTCAGTGTGCGTTTGTGTGTGTTTGTGTGTGTGTTTAATTTGTGTGTGAGAAGTGGCGGGTGCCTTTACATTTTACTGTATTTTATCGACGAAATTTTGTTTGGCGATATATTTGAAATTTCTTAAGGGATTTTTTTTTTAATGTGTATTTCAAGCCTGAAAAGAAAATGTTTATTTGTTTCTATGTTTATTTGTTTCCCTTAAATTTCTTTTTGATCTGAATATTGAACATTTTACAGATTAGATATGGCGGTGATAATGCCAAGTATCAAAATGGCGAATGTACACTTGGTTGTCGTCGAATCCTGTTCTTTTTTTTTTGGGGGGGGGGGGGGGGGGGTTGTAATTTTCGTTGTTTTTGTTATTTTAGAAAGTTTGAATATTATTTTTAAAACCTTGTTTTGTTTTACTTTTGACCTTTTTTCCTTCTTACTAATAATTCTTATTCTCACTGTTCTTCACCTTCATGTTTAATGCTTTCATTGTCTTGTACTGGTCGTTGTTGTTGTTGTTGTTGTTGATCGTGTCTTAGACATTTGTATTCTATCACTACTACCACAACAACAACAACTACTACCACAACAACAACAACTACTACTACTACTACTAATAATAATAATAATCTATTTATTTATTAGCCACAGAGGGCTCACATTAAGGAAACATTAAAGACGGTACAGGACGACACAGTGTGGTGGTGGTGGTGGTGGGGGGGTTATTTGTGTAAAATAGAATTCATAACAGAGAGTAAAAAAATAAACATTTAAAAACAAACATAAATTCCCCAAAGTCGAGGAGACTCTAAGGGTCACTCGTGGAGAAATCCCACAAAGGCCACAGTCACCCTGTCCGCTAGGGCAATGTGCCCTCTCCCAGTTTCTTTACTCCAATCTATAGGCGTATGCTTAAGGCAACCCCATTCACACGGACCATGCTCGCCACTTTTACCCACCTTTCAACAAACAGGTGTTACAACACAACACATATATGTGATATGATATTACAACACAACACATATATGATATGGTATTACACAACACACGTGATATGGTATACCAAAACATATATACCACTTATCTTTATACAACACTCACGCTATTATTTTCGACCTTATCTTCTGAATTTTCTCCACCCTATTTAATAATAATAATTGTTTCTACTTTTGGCACAAGGCCAACAATTATCCCAGTGTATTACTGGGGCTTTATTTTATCGACCCCGTAAGGATGAAAGGCAAAGTTAACCTCGGCGGGATTTGAACTCAGACCGTAAAGAGGCATAACTCTATGCTGCAAAGCACGGCGTCCGTGCTTTCCGATTTAGTCACAAGGCCAACGATATTTGGGGGAGGTAAAAGTCGATTAAATTGACCCCAGTGCGTGATTGGTACTTTATTTTATCGGCCCCGTAAGGATGAAAGGCAAAGCTAACCTCGGCAGGATTTGAACTCAGAACGTAAAGTTCAAAACCTGCAGAGGTTAGCTTTGCCTTTCATCCTTACGGGGTCGATAAAATAAAGTACCAGTAATGCACCGGAGTCGATTTAATCGACTTTCCCCTCCCCTTCAACTATTGCTGGCCTTGTGCCTATAGTAGAAATTATTATTGTTATTATTAATGTTGTTATCGTTAAACAGTAGTAGGTTCCATATTGTATATTATATATAATATTGTTGTTGCTGTTGTTGTTGTTGTTGTTGTTATTGTCATTGTCGTTGTCGTTGTTGTTGTTGTAGTAGTAGTAATATCGTTAAACAGTAGTAGGTTCCATATTGCATATTATATATAATATTGTTGTTGCTGTTGTTGTTATTGTTATTGTCGTCCCCGTTGTTGTTGTAGTAGTAGTAGTAGTAGTAGTAGTAGTAGTAATATCGTTAAACAGTAGTAGGTTCCATATTGTATATTATATATAATATTGTTGTTGTTGTTGTAGTTGTCGTCCCCGTTGTTGTAGTAGTAGTAGTAGTAGTAGTAGTAGTAGTAGTAGTAGTAGTAGTAATATCGTTAAACAGTAGTAGGATCCATATTTTTATATTTGTAATTTTTTTCATTTGTTTTCCGAAGTTAACATTATGTTGTTAGGGTTGTTATTGTTATTATTGTTGCCTTTGATGTTGATGATGTTTGTGCTTTTTCTTTTCTTTTCTTTTTATTTTTTTTTCTTACGGTGATATTACTATCTTCCTTTCTCCCTCCTTCCCTGATCTCTTGACATTCAAATACATTATACCAAAAATAAGAACTTTCGCTTTCGTCCTTCGACCACAACTATATATATATATATATATATAAACTTATATGTATATATACTGATATATATATAAAATCCATACAAACATTATATATATATATATATATATATATCATATGCAAAGATCAGTTTGAGTAAGTGAATTTCAATGGATTTATATTTCTGCCGATGTAAACACTCACACTCATGTGTGTGTGTGTGTGTGTGTGTGTGTGTGTGTGTGTGTGTGTGTGTGTGTGTGTGTGTGTGTGTGTGTGTGTGTGTGTGTGTGTGTGTGTGTGTGTGTGTGCACGTGTGTTTGTGTGTGTGTGTCCAAAACAATATTATGGCTATAGCTTTGAAAAGCACGAAAAATATAAAGTAAAATGTAAATAAAATAGACTAGATGCAAATATATTATATATATATAATATATTATATATATATATATATATATATATATATATATATATAAATATATATATATATATAAAATAGAGGGAAAATTGAAGATTAAGTAAGACGGATCAATTTAAAGAAGGGACAACACCATTGCTGGATAAAAGCCAGCTCAATGGAATTATCTCTAGATGTATGAAGATTTAATCCGGTACAAAATATTTATATATTTATACGGAGATACACTCAGCAAATATATATATATATATAAGTATATATAAGTATATATATATATATATATATATATATATATATATATATATATATATATATATATATATATATATATATATATATATATATATATATATATATATAAGTATATATAAGTATATATTATATATATATATAAGTATATATAAGTATATATTATATATATATATATAAGTATATATAAGTATATATTATATATAGATATAAGTATATATAAGTATATATTATATATAAGTATATATAAGTATATATTATATATATATAAGTATATATAAGTATATATTATATATATATATATATATATATATTATATATATAAGTATATATTATATATATATATAATATATATAAGTATACATTATATATATATATATATATATATATAATATATAATTACATATATATATAATATTCTTATTTATACATACATATATATGCATATACATATGTATGTTTATGCGTATATATAAGTACTTGAATAACGTTATAATACATTATGCGCAAATAATATAATGCCTATATCATATATATATATATATATATATATGTATGTATGTATGTATGTATGTATGTATGTATGTATGTATGTATGTACATATATATATATATATATATATTGATATATATATATATGACATAAGTAAGTTAAAAGAGGAAGTGTTTCAATACTGGACGCATTTTTAACTCTACTTTA
>OZ024759.1:25813482-25828837 GCA_964016885.1 Eledone cirrhosa | reverse complement strand
CTTTAATAGTGCAGGTGTTTATGGAATACTTAATCCCTTACACAGTAATACAAAACCTATTTCCTGTAATACAAAGGGTCAGTTATGCGATAAACTGTGTAGTGCTGAATCTCCCTGAGAATTACGTTAAATGTACATGTGTTTGTAGAATGCTCAGCCACTTACACTGTAATACAAAAGCAATTGTTACTGTAATACAGTACGTCAGTCCTGTTAAATACTGTGTCACACTGAATCTCCCTGAGAACTGCATGAGGGTAGACGTGTTTCTGGAATGCTCAGCCACTTACACTAAAATACATTATGGACCGTAACTAAAACACAATGAACCGGCTTCATCAGACATACTGTGTCATGCTGAATCTCCCTGAGAACTATATTGAGGGTACACCTGTCTGTAGAATGCTCAGTCACCAACTCTAAAATAGATTATGGACAATACCTGTAATTCAAAAGGCCAACATTGTCTGTGTTAGTAGTAGTAGTAGTATTAGTAGTAGTTTTAATAGTAGTAGTAGTAGTGGTGGTGGTAGTAGTAGTATTAGTAGTAGTTATAGTAGTAGTAGTAGTAGTAGTAGTAGTAGTAGTAGTAGTAGTAGTAGTACTGGTGGTAGTGGTGGAGATGGTAGTAGTAGTGGTGGTAGTACTAGAGGTAGTAGTGGTGGTGTTGGTGGTAGTAGTGGCGGTGGTGGTAGTAGTAGTAGTAGTAATGGTAGTGGTGGTGGTTGAAGTACTGGTAGTGGCAGTAGTAGTAGTGGCAGTAGTAGTGGTGGTAGTAGTAGTAGTAGTGGTGGTGGTGGTGGTAGTGGTGGTAAGTGGCGGTGGTGGTAGTAGTGGTAGTAGTAGAGGTAGTAGTGGTGGTAGTAGTAGTAGTAGCAATGGTAGTGGTGGTGATTGTAGTACTGGTAGTAACAGTAGTAGTAAGTGGCAGTAGTAGTGGTGGTAGTGGTGGTGGTGGTAATAGTAGTAGTAGTAGTAGTAGTAGTAGTAGTAGTAGTAGTAGTAGTAGTAGCAGAAGTGGTTGTAGTGGTAGTGGTCATAGTAGTAGTAGTAGTAGTTGTAGAAGCAGCAGCAGTACCTGTAGTAGTAGGAGTCGTAGTAGTAGTAGTAATAGTAGTAGTAGTAGTAGTAGTAGTGGTGTTGGTGGTAGTAGTATTAGTAGTGGTGGGTAGTAGTAGTAATAGTCGTAGTCGTGGTAGTGGTAGTAGTAGTAGTAGTCGAGGTGGTTGTGGTAGTAGTAGTAGTTGTAGTAGAGCAGCAGCAGTAGTAGTAGTAGTTGCAGTAGTAGTAGTGGTAGTAGTATTAGTAGTGGTGGTGGTACTAGTAGTAATAGTAGTACTGGTGGTAGTACTAGTAGTAGCAGTAGTAGTGGTACTGGTGGTAGTATTAGTGGTAGTGGTGTTGGTAGTTGTAGTAGTAGTAGTAGAGGAGTAGGTAGTAGTAGTGGTGGTAGTAGTATTAGTAGTGGTGGTGGTGGTAGTAGTAGTAGTAGTAGTGGCGGTGGTGGTAGTAGTGGTAGTAAAAGTAGTAGTAGTAGTAGTAGTAGTGGTGGTGGTGGTGGTGGTGATATTAGTAGTAGTAGTAGTAGTAGTAGTAGTAGTAGTAGTAGTAGTAGTAGTAGTGGTAATAGTAGTAGTGGTGGTGGTGGTGATAGTAGTAGTAGTAGTAGTAATAATAGTGGTAGTAGTAGTAGTAGTAGTAGTAGTAGTAGTAGTGGTGGTGGTGGTGGTTGTAGTAGTAGTAGTAGTAGTAGCAGCAGTAGTGGTGGTAGTGCTGGTGGTTGTAGTACTGGTAGTGGTAGTAGTAGTAGTATTAGTAGTGGTGGTGGTCGTAGTACTAGTAGTAGTAGTACTGGTAGTAGTAGCTGTAATAATATTAGTAGTAGTAGCAGCAGTAGTAGTATTAAAGTGTCAACGTCATGAGGCGTAACAGGTAATTACATATAAATTGTTATGAATGAAATAAAACAATATAAAGTTAATGAAATCAGGGGAGGTCACTCTCGTTATAGTCCCTATTAATATTAATTTGTAATGTTAATTACTATTATTACTATTACAGTGTGGTCCAGGTGTTTTTGTCGTGATACTTACAGGACCATTTTACAGTGTGAATTGGGGACTTGGGTGGGAGAGATGCTGGGGGACTTGGGGGAGGTATATCTAAGGGTGGGGGGTTGTTAGGACATGGGCGGTATATGGGAAGGGTGTGGGGAGGGAAGGTGGTGTATACTAGATGTATATCTCAGCCCCTACATATTGGAGAGGGGCTTTTTTATTATTGTATAGCACCAGAGGTCAGGGTCCTGAGCCATCGACTTTCAGATGTACAATTAGGCAAGCTCAATTCAAAGAATCAGCCCCGAAATGCTGAATCTCCCTGAGAACTCTTTAATAGTGCAGGTGTTTATGGAATACTTAATCCCTTACACAGTAATACAAAACCTATTTCCTGTAATACAAAGGGTCAGTTATGCGATAAACTGTGTAGTGCTGAATCTCCCTGAGAATTACGTTAAATGTACATGTGTTTGTAGAATGCTCAGCCACTTACACTGTAATACAAAAGCAATTCTTCCTGAAATACCGTAACGTCAGTCCTGTTAAATACTGTGTCACACTGAATCTCCCTGAGAACTGCATGAGGGTACACGTGTTTCTGGAATGCTCAGCCACTTACACTAAAATACATTATGGACCGTAACTTAAACACAATGGACCGGCTCCATCAGACATACTGTGTCATGCTGAATCTCCCTGAGAACTATATTGAGGATACACCTGTCTGTAGAATGCTCAGTCACCAACTCTAAAATAGATTATGGACAATACCTGTAATACAAAAGGCCAACATTGTCTGTGTTAGTAGTAGTAGTATTAGTAGTAGTTTTAGTAGTAGTGGTGGTGGTGGTGGTAGTAGTAGTATTAGTAGTAGTTATAGTAGTAGTAGTAGTAGTAGTAGTAGTAGTAGTAGTACTGGTGGTAGTGGTGGAGGTGGTAGTAGTAGTGGTGGTGGTAGTAGTAGTACTGGCAGTAGTAGTATTAGTAGTGGTGGTAGTGGTGGTAGTAGTGATGGTGGTAGTAGTAGTAGTAGTCGTCGTGGTAGTTGTAGTGGTGGTGGTAGTTGTAGTGGTGGTAGTAGTAGTAGTGGTGGTAGTATTAGTAGTGGTGGTGGTGGTGGTGGTGGTAGTAGTGGTAGTAGTGGTGCTGTAGTAGTAGTAGTAGTAGTAGTAATGGTAGTGGTGGTGGTTGTAGTACTGGTAGTGGCAGTAGTAGTAGTGGAAGTAGTAGTGGTGGTGGTGGTAATAGTAGTAGTAGTAGTAGTAGTAGCAGAAGTGGTTGTAGTGGTAGTGGTCATAGTAGTAGTAGTAGTAGTTGTAGAAGCAGCAGCAGTACCTGTAGTAGTAGTAGTCGTAGTAGTAATAGTAGTAATAGTAGTAGTAGTAGTAGTAGTGGTGTTGGTGGTAGTAGTAGTATTAGTAGTGGTGGTGGTAGTAGTAGTAATAGTCGTAGTGGTGGTAGTGGTAGTAGTAGTAGTAGTAGTCGAGTTGGTTGTGGTAGTAGTAGTAGTAGTAGTAGTAGTAGTAGTAGTAGAGCAGCAGCAGTAGTAGTAGTAGTTGCAGTAGTAGTAGTAGTAGTAGTATTTGTAGTGGTGGTGGTACTAGTAGTAATAGTAGTACTGGTGGTAGTACTAGTAGTAGCAGTAGTAGTGGTACTGGTGGTAGTATTAGTGGTAGTGGTGTTGGTAGTTGTAGTAGTAGTAGTAATAGTAGTAGAGGAGGTAGTATAGTGGTGGTAGTAGTATTAGTAGTGGTGGTGGTGGTGGTAGTAGTAGTAGTAGTGGCGGTGGTGGTATTAGTGGTAGTAGTAGTAGTAGTAGTAGTAGTAGTAGTAGTAGTAGTAGTAGTTATAATAGTAGTAGTAGTAGTAGTAGTAGTAGTAGTAGTAGTAGTAGTAGTAGTACTGGTGGTAGTGGTGGAGGTGGTAGTAGTAGTGGTGGTGGTAGTAGTAGTACTGGCAGTAGTAGTATTAGTAGTGGTGGTAGTGGTGGTAGTAGTGATGGTGGTAGTAGTAGTAGTAGTCGTCGTGGTAGTTGTAGTGGTGGTAGTAGTAGTAGTGGTGGTAGTATTAGTAGTGGTGGTGGTGGTGGTGGTAGTAGTGGTAGTAGTGGTGCTGTAGTAGTAGTAGTAGTAGTAGTAGTAGTAGTAATGGTAGTGGTGGTGGTTGTAGTACTGGTAGTGGCAGTAGTAGTAGTGGCAGTAGTAGTGGTGGTGGTGGTAATAGTAGTAGTAGTAGTAGTAGTAGTAGTAGTAGTAGCAGAAGTGGTTGTAGTGGTAGTGGTCATAGTAGTAGTAGTAGTAGTAGTAGTAGTTGTAGAAGCAGCAGCAGTACCTGTAGTAGTAGTAGTCGTAGTAGTAATAGTAGTAATAGTAGTAGTAGTAGTAGTAGTGGTGTTGGTGGTAGTAGTATTAGTAGTGGTGGTGGTAGTAGTAGTAATAGTCGTAGTGGTGTTAGTGGTAGTAGTAGTAGTAGTAGTAGTAGTCGAGGTGGTTGTGGTAGTAGTAGTAGTAGTAGTAGAGCAGCAGCAGTAGTAGTAGTAGTTGCAGTAGTAGTAGTGGTAGTAGTATTAGTAGTGGTGGTGGTACTAGTAGTAATAGTAGTACTGGTGGTAGTACTAGTAGTAGCAGTAGTAGTGGTACTGGTGGTAGTATTAGTGGTAGTGGTGTTGGTAGTTGTATTACTAGTAGTAATAGTAGTAGAGGAGGTAGTATAGTGGTGGTAGTAGTATTAGTAGTGGTGGTGGTGGTAGTAGTAGTAGTAGTGGCGGTGGTGGTATTAGTGGTAGTAGTAGTAGTAGTAGTAGTAGTAGTAGTAGTAGTAGTAGTAGTAGTAGTAGTAGTAGTGGTGGTGGTGGTGATGGTGGTGATAGTAGTAGTAGTAGTAGTGGTGGTAGTAGTAGTAGTAGTAGTAGTGGTGGTGGTGGTGATAGTAGTAGTAGTAGTAATAGTAGTAGTAGTAGTAGTAGTAGTAGTAGTGGTGGTGGTGGTGGTAGTAGTAGTAGTAGCAGCAGTGGTGGTGGTAGTACTGGTAGTGGTAGTAGTAGTAGTATTAGTAGTGGTGGTGGTGGTAGTACTAGTAGTAGTACTTGTAGTAGTACTAGTAGTAGTAGTGGTAGTAGTACTAGTAGTAGTATTAGTAGTAGCTGTAATAATATTAGTAGTAGTAGTGGTGTTGGTGGTAGTAGTATTAGTAGTAGTAGTAATAGTCGTAGTAGTAGTGGTGGTAGTAGTAGTTGTAGTGGTGGTGGTACTAGTAGTAATAGTAGTAGTGGTGGTAGTACTAGTAGTAGCAGTAGTAGTGGTACTGGTGGTAGTATTAGTGGTAGTCGTGGTGGTAGTAGTAGTAGTGGCGGTAGTAGTAGTAGTAGTAGTAGTAGTAGTAGTTGTAGTAGTAGTAGTGGTGATAGTAGTAGTAGTAGTAGTAGTGGTAGTAGTAGTAGTGGTAGTAGTAGTAGTAGTAGTAGTAGTAGTAGTAGTAGTAGTAGTAGTAGCAGTGGTGGTGGTAGCAGTGGTGGTGGTAGTGGTGGTGGTTGTAATACTGGTAGTGGTATTAGTATTAGTAGTGGTGGTAGTAGTAGTAGTAGTAGTAGTAGTAGTAGTAGTAGTAGTAGTAGTAGTAGTACTAGTAGTACTAGTAGTAGCTGTAATAATATTAGTAGTAGTAGCAGCAGTAGTAGTATTAAAGTGTCAACGTCATGAGACGTAACAGGTAATTACATATAAATTGTTATGAATGAAATAAAACAATATAAAAGTTAATGAAATCAGGGGAGGTCACTCTCGTTATAGTCCCTATTAATATTAATTTGTAATGTTAATTACTATTATTACTATGACAGTGTGGTCCAGGTGTTTTTGTCGTGATACTTACAGGACCATTTTACAGTGTGAATTGGGGACTTGGGTGGGAGAGATGCTGGGGGACTTGGGGAGGTATATCTAAGGGTGGGGGGTTGTTAGTACATGGGAGGTATATGGGAAGGGTGGGGGAGGGGAAGGTGGTGTATACTATATGAATATCTCAGCCCCTACATATTGGAGAGGGGCTTTTTTTATTATTGTATAGCACCAGAGGTCAGGGTCCTGAGCCATCGACTTTCAGATGTACAATTAGGCAAGCTCAATTCAAAGAATCAGCCCCGAAATGCTGAATCTCCCTGAGAACTCTTTAATAGTGCAGGTGTTTATGGAATACTTAATCCCTTACACAGTAATACAAAACCTATTTCCTGTAATACAAAGGGTCAGTTATGCGATAAACTGTGTAGTGCTGAATCTCCCTAAGAATTACGTTAAATGTACATGTGTTTGTAGAATGCTCAGCCACTTACACTGTAATACAAAAGCAATTCTTCCTGAAATACCGTAACGTCAGTCCTGTTAAATACTGTGTCACACTGAATCTCCCTGAGAACTGCATGAGGGTACACGTGTTTCTGGAATGCTCAGCCACTTACACTAAAATACATTATGGACCGTAACTAAAACACAATGGACCGGCTCCATCAGACATACTGTGTCATGCTGAATCTCCCTGAGAACGATATTGAGGGTACACCTGTCTGTAGAATGCTCAGTCACCAACTCTAAAATAGATTATGGACAATACCTGTAATTCAAAAGGCCAACATTGTCTGTGTTAGTAGTAGTAGTATTAGTAGTAGTTTTAGTAGTAGTGGTGGTGGTGGTGGTAGTAGTAGTATTAGTAGTAGTTATAGTAGTAGTAGTAGTAGTAGTAGTAGTAGTAGTAGTAGTAGTGTTAAGTGGTGGAGGTGGTAGTAGTTGTGGTGGTGGTAGTAGTAGTACTGGCAGTAGTAGTAGTAGTAGTGGTGGTAGTGGTGGTAGTAGTGGTGGTGGTAGTAGTAGTAGTAGTCGTCGTGGTAGTTGTAGTGGTGGTAGTAGTAGTAGTGGTGGTAGTATTAGTAGTGGTGGTGGTGGTGGTAGTAGTAGTAGTAGGAGTAGTAGTGGTGGTGGTGGTAGTAGTGGCGGTGGTGGTAGTAGTGGTGCTGTAGTAGTAGTTGTAGTAGTAATGGTAGTGGTGGTGGTTGTAGTACTGGTAGTGGCAGTAGTAGTAGTGGCAGTAGTAGTGGTGGTGGTGGTGGTGGTGGTAATAGTAGTAGTAGTAGTAGTAGCAGAAGTGGTTGTAGTGGTAGTGGTCATAGTAGTAGTAGTAGTAGTAGTTGTAGAAGCAGCAGCAGTACCTGTAGTAGTAGTAGTCGTAGTAGTAATAGTAGTAATAGTAGTAGTAGTAGTCGTAGTGGTGTTGGTGGTAGTAGTATTAGTCGTAGTGGTGGTGGTAGTAGTAGTAGTAGTAGTAGTAGTAGTCGAGTTGGTTGTGGTAGTAGTAGTAGTAGTAGTAGTATTAGTAGAGCAGCAGCAGTAGTAGTAGTAGTTGCAGTAGTAGTAGTAGTAGTAGTATTAGTAGTGGTGGTGGTACTAGTAGTAATAGTAGTACTGGTGGTAGTACTAGTAGTAGCAGTAGTAGTGGTACTGGTGGTAGTATTAGTGGTAGTGGTGTTGGTAGTTGTAGTAGTAGTAGTAGTAATAGTAGTAGAGGAGGTAGTAGTAGTGGTGGTAGTAGTATTAGTAGTGGTGGTGGTGGTAGTAGTAGTAGTAGTGGCGGTGGTGGTAGTAGTAGTAGTAGTAGTAGTAGTAGTAGTAGTAGCAGTAGTAGTAGTGGTGGTGGTGATGGTGGTGATAGTAGTAGTAGTAGTAGTAGTAGTAGTAGTAGTAGTAGTAGTAGTAATAATGGTAGTAGTAGTAGTAGTAGTAGTAGTAGTAGTAGTAGTAGTGGTGGTGGTAGTAGTAGTAGTAGCAGCAGCAGTGGGGGTGGTAGTGGTGGTGGTTGTAGTACTGGTAGTGGTAGTAGTAGTAGTATTAGTAGTGGTGGTGGTGGTAGTAGTAGTGGTAGTAGTACTAGTAGTAGTACTAGTATTAGTATTAGTAGTAGCTGTAATAATATTAGTAGTAGTAGTGGTGTTGGTGGTAGTAGTATTAGTTGTAGTAGTAATAGTCGTAGTAGTAGTGGTGGTGGTACTAGTAGTAATAGTAGTAGTGGTGGTAGTACTAGTAGTAGCAGTAGTGGTGGTACTGGTGGTAGTATTAGTGGTAGTCGTGGTGGTAGTAGTAGTAGTGGCGGTAGTAGTAGTAGTAGTAGTAGTAGTAGTAGTAGTAGTAGTAGTAGTAGTAGTGGTGATAGTAGTAGTAGTAGTAGTGGTAGTAGTAGTAGTGGTAGTAGTAGTAGTGGTGGTGGTAGCAGTGGTGGTGGTAGTGGTGGTAGTAGTATTAGTAGTGGTGGTAGTAGTATTAGTAGTGGTAGTAGTAGTAGTAGTAGTAGTAGTAGTAGTAATAGTAGTACTAGTAGTAATAGTAGTACTAGTAGTAGCTGTAATAATATTAGTAGTAGTAGCAGCAGTAGTAGTATTAAAGTGTCAACGTCATGAGACGTAACAGGTAATTACATATAAATTGTTATGAATGAAATAAAACAATATAAAAGTTAATGAAATCAGGGGAGGTCACTCTCGTTATAGTCCCTATTAATATTAATTTGTAATGTTAATTACTATTATTACTATTACAGTGTGGTCCAGGTGTTTTTGTCGTGATACTTACAGGACCATTTTACAGTGTGAATTGGGGACTTGGGTGGGAGAGATGCTGGGGGACTTGGGGAGGTATATCTAAGGGTTGGAGCTTGTTAGGACATGGGAGGTATATGGGAAGGGGGGGGCGGGTATACTATATGAATATCTCAGCCCCTACATATTGGAGAGGGGCTTTTTTATTATTGTATAGCACCAGAGGTCAGGATCCTGAGCCATCGACTTTCAGATGTACAATTAGGCAAGCTCAATTCAAAGAATCAGCCCCGAAATGCTGAATCTCCCTGAGAACTCTTTAATAGTGCAGGTGTTTATAGAATACTTAATCACTTACACAGTAATACAAAACCTATTTCCTGTAATACAAAGGGTCAATTATACGATAAACTGTGTAGTGCTGAATCTCCCTGAGAATTACGTTAAATGTACATGTGTTTGTAGAATGCTCAGCCACTTACACTGTAATACAAAAGCAATTGTTACTGTAATACAGTACGTCAGTCCTGTTAAATACTGTGTCACACTGAATCTCCCTGAGAACTGCATGAGGGTAGACGTGTTTCTGGAATGCTCAGCCACTTACACTAAAATACATTATGGACCGTAACTAAAACACAATGGACCGTCTTCATCAGACATACTGTGTCATGCTGAATCTCCCTGAGAACTATATTGAGGGTACACCTGCCTGTGGAATGCTCAGTCACCAACTCTAAAATAGATTATGGACAATACATGTAATTCAAAAGGCCAACATTGTCTGTGTTAGTAGTAGTAGTAGTGGTGGTGGTGGTGGTGCTGCTGCTGGTAGTGGTAGTAGTACCAGTAGTGGTGGTGGTAGTAGTAGTAGTAGTAATACTAGTAGTAGTAGTAGTAGTAGTACTAGTAGTGGTGGTGGTAGTAGTACCAGTAGTGGTGGTGTTAGTAGTAGTAGTAGTAGTAATAGTAGTAGTAGTAGTAGTAGTAGTAATAGTAGTAGTAGCGGTGGTGGTGGTGGCGGTGGTGGTGGTGGTGGCGGTGATGGTAGTGGTGGTGGTGATGGTAATATTAGTAGTAGTGGTGGTAGTAGTAGTGGTAGTGGTAATAGTATCAGTAGTAGTGGCAGTATTAGTAGTAGTAGTAGTAGTGGCGGTGGTGGTGGTTATACAATACGTCAGTCTTGTCAAATACTGTGCCATACTGAATCTCCCTGAGAACTGCGTTAAGGGTACACGTGTCTGTGGAATACTCAGCCACATACACTAAAGTACATTAAGGACTGTACTTGTAATACAATGGACCAGCTTTGTCCGTGTCAGTAGTAGTAGTAATAATAGTAGTGGTGGTGGTTGTAGTGGTAGTAGTAGTAGTAGTAGTGTTGTTAGTAGTAGTAGTAATAATAATAATAGTGGTGGTGGTTGTGTTGGTAGTAGTAGTAGTAATAATGGTAGTGGTAGTAGTAATAATAGTGGTAGTAGTAGCTGTAGTACTAGTAGTAGTAGTGGTAGTAGTAGTAGTAGTAGTAGTAGTAGTAGTAGTAGTAGTAGTAGTAGTAGTAGTAGCAATTGTAGTAGTAGTAGCAATTGTAGTAGTAGTAGTAGTAGTTGCAGCAGCGACTGTAGTAGTATTAGTAGTAGTAGTAATAGTAGAAGTAGTAGTAGTAGTAGTAGTAGTAGTAGTAGTAGTAGCAGCAGCAGCAGCAACAGTAGTAGTAGTAGTAGTAGTAGTAGTAGTAGTAGTAGTAGTAGTAGTAGTAGTAGTAGCAACAGCAGTAGTAGTAATAGTAGTAGTTGCAATAGTAGTACGTGTAGTAGTTGTTGTTGTAGTATTAGTAGTTGCAGCAATCGTATTATTAACGTATCAACCACATTTGTGATGTAAATAATGTTATCAATGAATTAAACAATGTAAAAGTTAATGAAATCAGGGGAGGTCACTCTCGTTAGAGTCCCTATTAATATTAATTTGTAATGTTAATTATATATATTATTACTATTACTGTTGAGTCATTTGATTGTTGGTCGTGGTAGTGGTGGTGTTGGTGATGTTGTTGGTGCTGGTACTAGTCTTGATGTTGTCGTGGTGGTGGTGGTGGTGGTGTAGGTGGTAGTGGTGTTAGTGGTAGTGGTGGTGGTGGTGGTGGTGGTGGTGGTGGTGGTGTTGTTTGTGGTGGTGGTGGTGGTGGTGTTGTTTGTGGTGGTGGTGGTGTTCGTGTTATTCGTATTGGTTGTGGCGCTGGTGGTAGTGGTGTTGGTGTTGTTGGTGTTGTTGGTATTGGTTGTGGTGTAGGTGGTAGTGGTGTTGGTGGTGGTGGTGGTGGTGTTGTTGTTGGTGGTAGTGGTTGTGGTGCTGGTGGTAGTGGTATTGGTTGTGGTGCTGCTGCTGGTGGTGTTGGTAGTAGTGGTGTTGGTGATGGTGGTGTTGGTGGTGGTGTTGTTGGTATTGTTAGTCGGGGTGGTGGTGGTGGTGGTGTTAGTGTTGGTCGTGGTGGTGGTGGTGGTGGTGTTGGTTGTTTTGGTGTCGTTGTCGGTGGTGTTGGTGTTAGTGATAGTGGTGTTGGTAGTGTTGGTATTGTTTCTGGTGGTTGTGGTAGTGGTGTTAGTGGTGGTGGTGGTGGTGGTGGTGGTGTCGGTGGTGGTAGTAGTGTTGTTCTTGTTGATGGTGTTGTTGGTGGTGGTGTCGTTATTGTTGGTGTTGTTGATGGTGTTGTTGGTGGTGGTGTCGTTATTTTTGGTGTTGTTGTAGATGGTGGTGGTGTTGTTGTTGTTGTTGGTATTGTTGTTGTTGTTGTTGATAGTGCAGTTGTTATTGTTGTTGGTGGTGTTGTTGTTGTTAGTGTTATTGTTGTTGTTGTTGGTGGTGTTTTGTTGTTGTTATTGTTGTTGTTGTTGTTTGTGGTGGTCTTTTAGGTGTTGTATATTAGTGTTGTTGATATTTCAGATGTTGATTCAGTTGTGATAAGGATGATTGTTGTTGTTGTTGTTGCTTTTCATCGCAGACGTAGAGGTGGACACAATTATATATGTAGTTGTTTGTGGTGATGATGATGTGATGTTGGTGGTGGTGATGGTGATGGTGATGGTGTTGCTTGAGGTGTGATGGTGGTGGTGGTGATGGTGATAGTGCTGATGGTGTTGCTTGAGGTGTGATGGTGGTGATAGTGATGGCGTTGGTGTGATGTTAGTGGTGTGGTAATGGTGATGTGATGATAGTGGTAGTGTTGATGTGATGTTAGTGGTGGTGGTGGTGATGATAGTGGTAGTGATGATGTGACGTTAGTGGTGGTAATGGTGATGTTATGATGTTGATGGTGTTGATGATGTTGCTTGTGGTGTGATGGGGTGGTAGTGGTGGTGATGATGTGATGTTAGTGGTGGTAATGGTGATGTTATGATGTTGCTTGTGGTGTGATGGGGGTGGTAGTGGTGGTGATGATGTGATGTTAGTGGTGGTAATGGTGATGTTATGATGTTGCTTGTGGTGTGATGGGGGTGGTAGTGGTGGTGATGATGTTGCTTGTGGTGCGATGGGGGTGGTAGTGGTGGTGATGATGTGATGTTAGTGGTGGTAATGGTGATATTATGATGTTGATGGTGTTGATGATGTTGCTTGTGGTGTGATGGGGTGGTAGTGGTGGTGATGATGTGATGTTAGTGGTGGTAATGGTGATGTGATGATGGTAGTCTTGGTGTTGATGGTAGTGTTGGTGGTGCCGTCTTGCTTGTGGTGTGATGGTAGTGATAATGATCATGGTAGTGGTGGTGGTGATGTTGGTGTGATCCTAGTGATAGTATTGGTGGTAGTGTTGGTGGTGCTGGTGTTGTTTGCTGTATGATCGTGATGGTAGTGATAATGATCATGATGGAGGTGGTGTCAGTTGTGATGGCGGTGGTAATGACGTTGGTGTAATTTGTAGTGAAGGTAAAATGGTGATGTGATGGTGTTGCTGGTGTGATGGTAACCGTGGTGTGCTGGTGGTATTGATAACAGTGATGATAATCATGGTAAGGTGGTGGTGGGGGGGGGGGGGGGCTCTAAGGGTGGTGATATGATGGTAGTGATAGTGGTGGTAATGGTGGTGGTAGCGATGGTGGTGATGGTGATGGTGACGTTAGTGGTGTTGATGGCTATTATTGCTGTTGTTGTTCTTTATATGATTTTATTTCATTTAAAGCTCAGATTTAAAATTTGTTTCCGAAATAAAATTTTTCATTTTTTTTCTCTCAATATTTAATATCCCCCAAATCTTCATCACCTCCCCCTCCCCACTCTCTCCCACTCCCTCCTTCCCACTCTCTCTCTCTAATCAACACCATCACCTTCTCCCAAACCCTCACCTCTCTTTCTCCCACACCATCTCTCCCACTCTCTCATCCACTCCCTTTCACCCTCTCTCAACTCTCTCTCTCCGACGCGCTGTCTCCCTCTGTCTCTCTCACTCTCATCAACACCATCACCTTCTCGTACACCCTCACCTCTCTCTCTCTCTCCCATACCATCTGCACCTCACTCTCATCAACTTCCTTTCACCCTCTCCACCTCTCTCTCACACCCTCCCTTCATACCCTCTCTCTATCTCTTCCTCCCACTGCCTCTCTCTCTCTCTCTCTCTCTATTCCACCACCACCTCTTCTTCTCTGTTGCTCCCCGTTAATCTATTTATCAACTTCTATAACAATTTTTTTTCAACTTATTTCAATTTAATTCATTTTATATTTTTTTCAGTTTTTCAGTTTTAATTCATTTCTGAAGTCATCGGTGCATTGGTAATTCTATTGCTTTTATTCGTTTAGAGAGATGTTTACAATGTGTTGGGTGGGTTGGGATAGATAGATAGATAGATAGATAGATAGATAGATAGATAGATAGATAGATAGATAGATAGATAGATAGATAGATAGATAGATAGATAGATATGTTTCTTTTATTTGCCACCAGGGCATCAAAAGTTGTACAAGTACAATGGGGGGAGTTTACAAAACAAGGCGTCCTCAATAAGGAGGAGGCAATAAGAATATATAAAAATAAAATAAAATATAACAAAAAATAAAATTTATAACAAAGTCCTCAATAGAGAGGAGGCGCCTTGGGGGGTCGCACACACCCCCGAAAAAAGTGTGCAACCCTTCTCCTCAGGAGCACAGAGAAGGGGTGCTCCCTTGGTCTTTCATCTTCCTCACCTATAGTCTGATGTAGAGTGAAGGCCCATTCACACGGGCCATTCTCGCCACTTTCACCCATCTTTCATAGAAACGGCTGGGGTGCAGCACCTCTCTCTCCATCCTGATCCTTCTTCCGAAATGATATCGGAAGAAACGGACCAGTTGTTGGCCAGAGAGAAAGGTGATAGATAGATAGATAGATAGATAGATAGATAGATAGATAGATAGATAGATAGATAGATAGATAGATAGATACATAGATAGATAGATACATAGATAGATAGATTTCTTTATTAGCCACAAGGGCGCAACAAGAAAGGGGACAATACAAAGACATGCCGGCGATTTTACATACAGTCATGTAAAAAATATAAAAACAAACAATTTCAACAATCGAAATCCCCAATAGGGGGGAGGCGCCACAAATGGGTTGTTTAATACCCCGTCGATGGAACAACCCTCAACTCGAGGAGCGTGTTGTGCAAGTGCTCCTTTCTTCCTTTTGCTCTCTTCCTCAACCTACAGGCTTATAAACAGAGAAGGCCCAATCACTCGGGCCATTTTCGCTTCATTCACCCACCTTTCAGTAAATTTACTGGGGTGCAGTGCCTCTCTCTCCATCCTGATTCTCCTTCTAAAGTGATACTTAAAGAAGAGATAGATAGGTAGGTTTGTTGGTAGATAACCATGTTATGAGACACCTAGCATTTGGCGGTGAATTTGTCAGAGTCATTAGAGCTTTGGACAAAATACCTTGCAGCATTTGTGGCCTGCGCTCTGAGATGAAACTTCCCTGAAGTCAACCTTAGGTTGCCTTTTATATTTCCATGGTGGGAAGAGGAGGTAAAATAAAATATCTGTCCAGGGCTATAGATTGGTGGAATTGTTAGGGTGTCGAGTGTGATACCTTGCGATATTTTTTTCCTCCCATTACGTTCCGTGTTCGCCTGCGACGTCACTGATGCAATTCTGTATTGGTCATTACTTTTCTATTGAACATCATATACAGTATATATAGTGTATATACACTGTATATATATAGTATATATGTAGTGTATGTATGACTTGACGCGATAATAGTACCAAACAGTATTATTCTTTGCCTTTCTGTTAGACAACATATATATATATATATATATATATATATATATATATATATATATATATATATATATATATATATATATATATATATATATATATATAAAGGAAAAAAGATGAAATCGAAAATGCAACTGGAGTCTTATTAGAAAAAATATATATATATGGAGTCTCTGTGGAAAAACCACAGACCCTCCATCTCAACTCTACTTTTGAAAAGCAGAAGAACTACGAAACCTTATTTTGGTAAAGGAACCAAATAAATATATATATATTTTTTCTAATAAGACTCCAGTTGCATTTTTGATTTCATCTTTTTGTCTTTATACTTTCACTCGTGTAGGACACCTCGGTTATTTTTCATTTTGTAAAAATACCTCACTTTCTAATATATATATATATATATATATATATATGTATATATATATATATATATATATGTTGCTGTA
>OZ024759.1:25800982-25810982 GCA_964016885.1 Eledone cirrhosa | reverse complement strand
AACGGTGTTGCTATTATTGGGTATCAACTTTACCAGAGGGTTTATAGCTCGATGCAATTGGGTTCACACATAGCTGATATATAAAGATAAAGAAACACCGAAGTTTTATACCATATTGACTCTTTGGTGTTTCTTAATCCTTATATATATATATATAAAGATTATATATATATATATATAGATATATCGATATATATATAAAGATTATATATATATATATATATATATATATATATATATATATATATATATATATCGATATATATATAAAGATTATATATATATATATATATATATATATATATATATATATATATATATATATATATATATATATATATATCGATATATATATAAAGATTATATATATATATATATATAAAGATATATATATATAGATATATATATAAAAATAGATATATAAAGATATATATATAAAGATATATATATAAAGATAGATATATATATATATATATATATATATAAAGATAGATCGATATATATATATATATAAAGATAGGTCGATATATATATAAAGGTATATATATATATACATATATATACACATATATATACATATATATATATATATATATATATATATATATATAATATAAACATATATATATATATATGTGTGTGTGTGATTCCCGGGTACAATCTGGGGGGTAACCACAGTAAGTAAGGGACTCGATACATTGGTAGAGTGTAAACATCATATTTAATAAAGAAATGGCTTCTGCATGACTAGAACTGAAGTTGTTAGCCGATTATGTTAAATGTACTTGACAAAGAATATAAACATTACAAATGTGTTGTCACAGATGCCTTAAATCTCAAAGATCTGCTCAGACATCGCTACCACAATGATACGGAGTCTCCAACGGTATGGGGAAAAGGCTCTATGGAGTGCTGAAATTCAGGTGCTGGTCACCGCAAAGTCCCGGCGGACAGAATGAAGAAATCGTTGCCCCCTTAGACGCATTGAAATAGTCAACTTTTAGTAGTTGAAGTTTGAAAACAAAAATGACTGGTTTATTATTTTAACCACAGTGGTTAAAGGTTGAAAATTAAACAGGACTAGTTTATTATTTTAACCACAGTGCTTAAAGGTTGAAAACTAAACAGGACTAGTTCATTATTTTAACCACAGTGGTTAAGGGCTGAAAACAAAAAAAAGGACCGGTTAACTATTTTAACCCCTATAGATAAAGGTTGAATATGAAGCAGGGTTGGTTTGTTATTTTAACGACAATGGTGGAAGGCTGAAAAGGAAAATAACTGTATTCATAGTTGTGTCTATAACTGAAACAAAGCAACGACGTACTTACCGACAAATGGTGATAATCGTCTATGTCTGAATATAGATACACAGTTTCTGAAAGAAATAAGACAGGATGGTCACGGTTAGAACGGTTGCTTTACTGGATCAGCAATGGTTGATGGCATACAACAATAAACGACGAACAAAAGCTAGTATTGCAACAAATATATATATACAGAGAAATGATTTCTACAGGACTAGAACTGTTTCATTCGTATGAAATCATCAGAAATCTCTTACATGTAGCTCCTGACCAGGACTGAACCACAGACCAGGATCTCCAGCCTCTCAAATACCTACCACTAGTCTTGTAAAAGTCATTTCTATAATATAATAAAGATGACTTTATTCTACCAATATATTGAGTACTTTTATTAACTGTAGTTACCTCCCGACACAACACGGGAATCTATATATTATACATGTATATATACAGGGTATCCCAAAAAATGTATACACAAAGGCTGTGCATTCTAATAAATAGTGCCTGTACAAGTAAGTAAAGTGTGTATACAATTTTGGGGGACACCCTGTAATATATTTGTGTGTGTGTGTGTGTGTGTGTGTGTGTGTGTGTGTGTGTGTGTGTGTGTGTGTGTGTGTGTGTGTGTGTGTGTGTGTGTGTGTGTGTGTGTGTGTGTGTGTGTGCTAGTTATATATGTGTAAATATATGTATATATCCAAGACAGCTAATGTGGTGGTGTTGGTGTGGATGATGATGGTAGAGGTGGTAGCTGTTGTTGATGTTGTTGTTGTTGAGGTAGTGGTGGAGGTGAAAAGGGGGAGGAAAAAGATGAGCAGGAAAATAAAATATAAGGAGAGAAAGGGAAATGAAGTCTGTAAAGAAGTATTTTCTAATAATAATAATAATAATAATAATAATAATAATAATGGTTTCTTTATTATTATTATTTGTATTCATATTTATTCTAAATGAAAGGAAAAATGGAGAAAGAACAAACAACATAGACAAATATATCTGCAATATGTTGTATTTTTAAACCATTTAAAATTTTATTTTAAGAACGTTTATTCTCCAATACAACTACCACAATCCCACACCATCCCACACCACACCACCACGCCACTATTTCTTCTCCTCTGCTTCAATGCTTAAATTATCGTCCGCATATATCTGTGTGTGTATAGTTTAGTTTCTTTCCTAGAATTGCCGCCATCGTTATATCGCCCCTGAGAATGTGTCATTAAGAGACGAAACAAGCTAATGTCGGCTTCCTAAAGGCCTTTTAGAAACTGCTATATGACTTTGGCTTTCTGACTTCCAAAAATGGTCTCTGAAGATTCCAGCTTCTCTCAGCGGTTCTATTATATATATATATATATATATATATATATATATATATATATATATATATACATATATACATATATGTATAATATGCATATACATAAGTATTATATATACATATACATACGTATTTTATATATGTATGTATACATATATACATATATATATATATGTATATATTCATATATATATATAGATATGCATATATGAACGTATTATGTATACACACGTGCCTGTGTGTTTCTATTTAAAATTAGTAGGATTTAATAATTTATATATTTGTGTGTGTCTGCGTGTGGGACCATTATACAGATTCAATTAACAAATATATATACACATATATATCAAGTAGATGTGCTAATATATATAGTTACATGTATGTGTATATGTGCGTGTTTATATGGTGTTTGTTTAAATGTTACATTTAATTTAGGACAAATATGTATAGAGAGAGATTGAGAGAGAGCTATAAAGGTAAATAGCTCGATACACACACACACACACATACACACACATATATATATATATATATAAGATAGATAGAGAGAGAGGGGGAGAGAGAAAGAGGGCAAATTGATAGAAACATAGATAAGTTTCTATTTATTTGCCACGAGGGCACGATAGATAGAGAGAGAGAGAAAGAGGGAGAGAGAGAGAGACAGAGAGAGAGAGAGAGAGGGGGGGGGGTATATAGATAGAGAGACAGATAGATAGATAGATAGATACATAGATAGAGAGACAGACAGACAGATATATATTTATATAGAGAGACAGAGAGAGAGGAGGGGTAGATAGATAGATAGGTAAGAAGGTAGGTAGGAAGGTAGTCTAAGTAGTTTGTGTAAACATGTAATTACGCATGTGCGAGAGATTTCCCTAATGGAATTGGAAAAACCTTTCAAATAACAGAAATTACACAGAAAACAAATAACACACACAACAAACATGGTGGCGGTGGTGTCGTGTGGTGGTGGTGTAGTATGGTGGTGGACTTTTGGTGGCGGTGGTCTTGTGGTGGTTGTTGTGGTGGTGGTGGTCTTGTGGTGGTTGTGGTGGTGGTGGTCTTGTGGTGGTTGTGGTGGTGTTGTTAGAGATGGTTGTAGTTTTGTGGTGGTCTTGTGATGGTGGTGGTAGAGTTGTGGTGGTGGTGGTGGTAGAGTTGTGGTTGTGGTGGGTGATGGTGAAGTAGTAGAGAAGTGAGGGAGGGGGAAGTGGTAGGTTTGTGATGGTGGTGTAATGATGGTGAGGTGTGTGGTCAGGAGATAGAGTGTAGTGTGTTAGTTGTGGGTCAAGGTTGAGAACTGCTGGATCTCTAGTGGCGTCTTAGGCGGGTAGTTGAGTGGTGAATTATTGGTGGGGTGATGATGATGATGATAATGTGGTGTTGTAGTGTTTAGATTGGGGGAGTGGTGAAATAGTGCTGGGGTAGTGAGTGGTTGTACAGATTGTGTGGTCTAGTGATCGACGTGTGAGGTCATACTGACCTCTTCTTTGCCCTTTCCACTAAGTGGTGTCCTTTGCCCCCATTAGACATAGATAGCAACCTGTGAGACGGTTGATATAATCACACATAAGAACAATTGGTGGGTCGGAGATGACTAACGAGTGGTCAGCCGGAGATGTGGAGTCACGTGACCTTGTGGTAAGTGTGCTGGACTTACGATCATAATGTGGTTTCGATTCCCAGATTAGCTTGGGTTGTGTTCTTCAGTTAAACACTTCATTTCACGTTGCTCCCATATACTCAGTTGAAAATGAGCACCAGCTGTAGCTGGAGGAGTTAACCCAGCGATAGGCTGGCGTCCGGTCCAGGGGGAGTCTTGTACCCTCAGTTGCTTTACGCCACAGAAACTGGGATAAGCATCGGCCTGATGTGCCTCCGGTTTCTAGACAGACTTTAGACGGATATGGTGTGCTCAACCTTCACATTATATTGCTTACATAGTCTGGCCTTTATGTAGGGTTATTGATATACAATGGTAGTACTACAGGGCGGGGGAAGCTGCTCGATAAATAAGAGGCAATCAAATATGTACAGAAATGTAAATATCTATCTAATACTGTGTCTTATGATACAAGCTGATACTGGAGAAATCTAATGTTGACTAAGTATAGCGAAGCAAGCATCCATGCAGAATGCTCACCTTATCCGGAATAACCTTAATATTTTTACGGAGGGTAGGGTACTTGGAGCTTCTGAGTAGTCGGTATTCCGATATGGTTCAAGGTATGGTCGATGTCTAGGAATATTATGAGAAAGATAGAATTTTTTGAAATGTAAAGATCCCGCCGGATATTGGAAATTCATTGATCTGAGAAAGTGAGTTATTCTCCAATACTAGATAACCCGGATACTACTGTAAGACATTGTTATGGTATATTATGTGCCCGTATCTCCTAGTGGAATCGTAGGAACACAATAGGGGCATACGTCATTTCCTAAGCATTTTAAGCCTAGCGGAGCTCATCTCCTTCCAGGTCTGAACACAGTAGATTTCTTCCAGAGAAGGATTGAGTGTGAGAAAATGGAAATGAGAAAGAGATATAGAGGAAGAATCGACCTCAATACTAGACTGGAACTTCTATCAATCTCAAATGGTCGAGAGGCCAAGCTAACTTCGGCGCGATTTGAACTGAGAGAGCAGAGACCCAAATCTAATACTGAAAAGCATTCGATCCAACTTTCTAACGACTCAGCCATTTCGCCGCCTTTCTAGAAGACATTCGAAAACGACAATTGCAATATAGACAGTCGATCGACTTTCGCCAAATCGGACAGAGGAAACAATGTTTCCATTGGTCTTTCCAATTGATAATACTATCTATCGGTCGCAACACCAGGTAGAAGGAGCCACGTGAAATAAAGTGTCTTGCTCAAGGACATAGCGCATCACCCGGTCCAGAAATCGAACTTATAACCTCACGATTACGAATCCAATTCTCTTACCACTCAGCCACGCGCCTTCACAATATATTGGACTCTGCTGGGGTGGATTTTGCAGCGACGTGTCATTGTTGCAGCAACTGAGAATAAGACTGGACCAATCCACAAACAAATCGCTTGGTCTGACTGGACGAAAATGGTCGGCAACAAATTTATTGGGCTGGAAGATATGGTTAAGGATAGGGAAACAGCGAGAGGAATTGTTCATCACATATTTGCCAACCAACAGACATTATGAAGCATAATAACGATGATGATGATGATGATGTTAACATATGTGTTGGGTGCGTTGATAGTTTTCGGTAGATCATCGGACACCATTCTTCATGGCATAGAGTTACGCTCATTTTCGTTCTGAGTTCAAATCCCACAGAAGTTAGCTTTGCCTTTCATTCTTACGGGTTGATATAAGATAAAATAAAACATGAGTAATGTAATCCACCGCCCCTCAAAATTGCTGGCCTTGTGCCTAAAGTAGAAACAATTATTATTAGTATTATTTTTATTGTTGTTGCTCTTTTTGTTGTTATGATCACCTACTTTGTCATTATTCTCCATTTTACCAAAAGTGAATGTAGAATCTGTAATGGCGGCTACCAATTTTCTCAGATATATATTGATTGATTTCATCAATGACCCACCCACCGCCATTGCCCTGACCTCCACCTCCACCAACCCCACCCTCACTACCACCAATACCACTACCACTGAACCCCCACCCCCACTAT
Organism: Eledone cirrhosa; assembly: GCA_964016885.1. Taxonomy (NCBI): domain Eukaryota; kingdom Metazoa; phylum Mollusca; class Cephalopoda; order Octopoda; family Eledonidae; genus Eledone; species Eledone cirrhosa. Next base: position 25,804,677 of record OZ024759.1, on the reverse strand, counting down.
TTTCCCGCCATCTCTAAACTCTACAAACTTCTACTCTCCCCCACCGCCGCGCCCCAAGCCACACATCTTCAACCTACCACCAGCACCACCACCGCTACCATCACCTCCACACCAACATCACTACAACTACTACCGCTACCACTATTACTACTACTGATAATAATATTAATAAAATTAATTAGTGCAATATTGACGATAATGAAGCCAGAATTACAGAAACACAGGAATGGAGCAAATAGGTAAATGGTGGTGGGGGAGGGGTGGTGGTGGTAGTGGCGATGGTGGTAGTGGGGGGGAGTAATAGTGGTGGGGGTGGTGATAGTAGTGGAGGTCGTGTTGGTGATAGTGGTGGTGGTGGTGGTGGTGGTGGTGATAGTGGTTGCTTATAAGCCTTATTAATATTTTTGTCATTATCTTAATCATCATCATCATTATTATTTACATACGCATATACATACATAAAGGATTTATGCATATATATATATATATATATATATATATATATATATATATATACACGTGTGTGTGTGTGAATGTGTGTAACGGGTGTAATAATGTCTGTATATATATATATATATATATCTGTGTGTGTGTATCTGTGTAGGTATGTATGTGTATATGTGTGTGTATGTGTGTCTATATATGTGTCTATACGTGTGTGTGTATTAACAAAGAAAGACTGAAAATAGATGAGGTGGGAGGAGTAAGAAAATACAGGGAAAATGGCCGCAGAAACAACGAACGCGGTGTATCTGAAATATAAATGGAAATTGATTTATTTAAATATTTCTTGGTGTTGCTGTTGTTCTTGTCATAATTGTTATTATTGTCATATATACATACATACACACATACATACATACATACATACATACATACATACATACATACATACATACATACATACATACATACATACATTTATATATATATACATGATATATATGTGTGTATACATATATATATATATATATGTGTGTATATATATGTATGTATGTGTATATATATATATATGTATGTGTATATGTATATATATATATATATATACATAATATGTGTGTGTGTGTGCATATATATATATATATATATATATATATATATAATCTTTTTTAAGAAAAGTTCACGATTTTCTCAGGAATTCAATTGCAATCGTTTGTACGATCGTTCGGCGGGTGGGGGGGGGGGGGGTCAAGGAGGAGGGAGGGTTGGACAGAGAGGGGAGAAGGACGCCGGAGAAGGAGGAAGGGGAGAGAGAAGGAAACCATTTTTAAAAGAATGCAATTTACTTAATATGTTTTCAAATGGTAAGAAATATTGAAGCCAATCTAAAAGTCATTTAGATTGTCCTCCAAGAAACTGTGTAGAACCATGGTAAGGGCTGGGTGGGGTGGGGGGGGGGTTAGCTGGTAGGGTGGATGGGTGGAGAATGGGGGCTAAAGAAGAGAGGAATGAGGGAAGAAAGGAAGTGAGGAAGAAGAGAAAAACAGAAAAAAAGAAAGAATGTTAGGAAGAAGAACAGAAAAAGAATAAGGAAGAAGAAAAAGAAAGAAAGAAAGAAAAAAGAAAGAAAGAAAAAAGAAAGAAAAAAGAAAGAAAGAAAAAAGAAAGAAACAAAGAAAGAAACTTTGTTTATCTTTTTTAAAAACCTGCTTCTTTTGTGGGTTTTTTATATTTTCAATTTTCAATTATGTTTGTTTTGTTTTTCACTGATTTAATGGTAAATATTTAACTCTGATAGAAGGTACGTGTGAGGTGGTGGTGGTGTTGGTGGTGGTGTTGGCGGTAGTGATGTTGGTGTTGGTGGTGTTGTTTTTGTTGTTGTTGTTGTGGTGGTGGTGGTGGTGGTGGTGGTGGTAGTGGAGATGCTGTTGGTGGTGGTGTTGGTGGTGGTTGTAGTGATGGTGATGGTGTTGGTGGTGGTTGTGGTGGTGATGGAGGTAATGTTGGTGGTAGTGGTTGTAGTGATAGTGGTAGTGGTGGTGTTGGTGGTAGAGGTTGTAGTGGTGGTGGTGGTGGTGGTGGTGGTGGTGGTGGTGATGTAGGTAGTAGCGGTGGTGGTCGTCGTGACGTCGTGGTAGTAGTAGTAGTAAGGTGTTATATGGAAAGGTGAGAAGCTAAGTGGAACAGATGGGAGGAGGTGAATGTAAAAGTTTAATCCGAGTATTACGGAGAATGAGGGGGGGTGAGGTGTTGGCGAAGAGGTAGATGGGTATGTGTGTGGGTGGGGGGAAGATTGGGTGGACAGATTGGTTGGCTAGTTGGTGGGTAGGTAGAGTGATTGGCGAGTTGGTGGGTAGGTAGAGAGATTGGCTAGTTGGTGGGTAGGTAGAGTGATTGGCTAGTTGGTGGGTAGGTAGAGAGATTGGCTAGTTGGTGGGTAGGTAGAGTGATTGGCGAGTTGGTGGGTAGGTAGACAGATTGGCTAGTTGGTGGGTAGGTAGAGTGATTGGCTAGTTGGTGGGTAGGTAGAGTGATTGGCTAGTTGGTGGGTAGGTAGAGTGATTGGCTAGTTGGTGGGTAGGTAGAGTGATTGGCGAGTTGGTGGGTAGGTAGAGAGATTGGCGAGTTGGTGGGTAGGTAGAGAGATTGGCGAGTTGGTGGGTAGGTAGAGAGATTGGCTAGTTGGTGGGTAGGTAGAGTGATTGGCGAGTTGGTGGGTAGGTAGAGTGATTGGCTAGTTGGTGGGTAGGTAGAGTGATTGGCTAGTTGGTGGGTAGGTAGAGTGATTGGCGAGTTGGTGGGTAGGTAGAGTGATTGGCTAGTTGGTGGGTAGGTAGAGTGATTGGCTAGTTGGTGGGTAGGTAGAGTGATTGGCGAGTTGGTGGGTAGGTAGAGAGATTGGCGAGTTGGTGGGTAGGTAGAGAGATTGGCGAGTTGGTGGGTAGGTAGAGAGATTGGCTAGTTGGTGGGTAGGTAGAGTGATTGGCGAGTTGGTGGGTAGGTAGAGTGATTGGCTAGTTGGTGGGTAGGTAGAATGATTGGCTAGTTGGTGGGTAGGTAGAGAGATTGGCGAGTTGGTGGGTAGGTAGAGTGATTGGCTAGTTGGTGGGTAGGTAGAGTGATTGGCTAGTTGGTGGGTAGGTAGAGTGATTGGCTAGTTGGTGGGTAGGTAGAGTGATTGGCGAGTTGGTGGGTAGGTAGAGTGATTGGCTAGTTGGTGGGTAGGTAGAGTGATTGGCTAGTTGGTGGGTAGGTAGAGTGATTGGCTAGTTGGTGGGTAGGTAGAGAGATTGGCGAGTTGGTGGGTAGGTAGAGTGATTGGCTAGTTGGTGGGTAGGTAGAGAGATTGGCGAGTTGGTGGGTAGGTAGAGTGATTGGCTAGTTGGTGGGTAGGTAGAGTGATTGGCTAGTTGGTGGGTAGGTAGAGTGATTGGCTAGTTGGTGGGTAGGTAGAGTGATTGGCGAGTTGGTGGGTAGGTAGAGTGATTGGCTAGTTGGTGGGTAGGTAGAGTGATTGGCTAGTTGGTGGGTAGGTAGAGTGATTGGCTAGTTGGTGGGTAGGTAGAGTGATTGGCGAGTTGGTGGGTAGGTAGAGAGATTGGCGAGTTGGTGGGTAGGTAGAGAGATTGGCTAGTTGGTGGGTAGGTAGAGTGATTGGCGAGTTGGTGGGTAGGTAGAGTGATTGGCTAGTTGGTGGGTAGGTAGAGTGATTGGCTAGTTGGTGGGTAGGTAGAGTGATTGGCTAGTTGGTGGGT
>OZ024759.1:25790982-25795982 GCA_964016885.1 Eledone cirrhosa | reverse complement strand
TTTCCAAAGAGAAAAGCTTCAATTTGAATCCATTAAAATTTTTATCGTCTGTATGTCTGTCTGTGTGTCTGTCTGTGTATGTATGTGTATGAGTGGTAGTATATGTGTGTGTATGAGTGGTAGTATATGTGTGTGTATGTGTGGTAGTATTTCTGTGTGTGTGGTAGTATATATGTGTGTATGAGTGGTAGTATATGTGTATGTATGTGTGGTAGTATATGTGTGTGTATTTGTCTGTGTATATCTATGTCTGTATATATATATATATATGTATGTATGTTTCTCTGCCTGTCTGTGTATATGTCTATATATGTCTGCCTGTATGTGTATGGGTGCGTGTCTATGTATACGTCTGGGTGTCTGAGTGTGTGTGTTTGTCTGTGTTTATGTGTGTGTGCCTGTGTGCGCGTGTATGATTGTCTATGTGTGTGTATGTGTGTATGTTTGTTTGTCTGTCAGAGTTGGTGTGTTTGTGTAAGTGTCGATTTATCTGTGTGTATGCCTGCCTGTGTATCTACTACCACCATCACTACAAGCATACCAATCATCATCATCAATATCACTATCACATAGTGACCGTATATTATCTAGACCCCACGCCCTATATATATAGGACATGAAGTTTAGGTAGTATAAGTCCAGAACTAGATGTTAAAACGGCAAGGCCTCAACTGTCGGATCCTGACTCTTTGTAATGTATATATACATATATATAGAGATATCTCTATCTAGGGCGGGTAAAATTCCCGAGATCCATGGACGAGTTCTCTCCAGCGGTCTATGTCCCTCACTATCGCTGCCATGTCCTGCGTCTCCAACAGACCAGTGTCTGTCCTTAGGGCATCAACATACGTTAACCTTGGTCTTTCTCTTCCAGTGTGTCCATGTAGGGGCTCCCACAGGAGCACTGAGTGCAATGTTAACTCTGGATGTCGGTGAGCATGTCCAGCTAACCTCAGTCTCCTCTGTGTCACTTTTGAGCTGACTTTTGGGAGGCTCCCGTACAGCTCTAGTCCTGTAGAAGCCATTTCTATATTAAATATATATATATATGTAAATTGAAGGTACTAATAATAATTGAAGGTGGTGCCCCAGCATGGCGTCAGACGGATGGCTGGAACAGGTAAAAGAGTAAAAGAGTACCCATTTACGTGCGGTGTATTGAAGCGAATAACTATGTGTCTACTCTGGGAGTTTATTTAACGTTACCTATTGAGCATGTTGAGATGCAACCGGTCCTAGCAGTGAAACCCGTGTTAGTTCTGTCAACTTATTATATTATATATATATATATATATATATATATATATATATATATATATATATATATATATATATATATATATATATATATATATATATATATATATATATATATATACGATATTAAACAAATGGAAACTATATTTATAAAACCATATTTATTTCGTTATATATATTTCTGGGATATCATATTAAAAATATGGTATGCCTTCCTCAGACAAAATACAATACATAAGCTGTTTTATAAATAATTAGTGACATACCTTGTAATAATGCAACTTCCATTTAAAAAGTTGATTTGGTAGATATAGATATTAAATGGAAGTTGCATTATTACAAGGTATGTCACTAATTATTTATAAAACAGCTTATGTATTGTATTTTGTCTGAGGAAGGCATACCATATTTTTAATATGATATCCCAGAAATATATATAACGAAATAAATATGGTTTTATAAATATAGTTTCCATTTGTTTAATATCGTAAACCTACTCCAGAAACTGTTGAGTGCTTTTATATCAGTTATAAAATATTTACTCGTTGTAACCCAACAATCTTAAATAAAACTTTTGCATATATATATATATATATATATATATATATATATATATATATATATATATATATATATATATATATGTAGGACATGAAGTATAGATAGTATAGTCATAGAACTAGATATTGAAACGGCAAGACCTGGTTAGACCATTACTCAACAGAGTACTGGATACTTAGGGTAGTAGAGTATAGCTATATTATAAAAAGTCGAAACTACCAGTTGAAACGGCAAGAGCTCGGCCGTCGGTTCCCCACATATCTAATATATATATATATATATATATATATATATATATATATATATATATATAGCAAAGAAGGTGTGGTAAGCCATAACGCAGCAGAGTACTCGATACTTAGGGTAGTAGAGTGGGTAATAGGAAAAGAGTCAGGACCCCGACGGGCATTTCGACACCTAGATCCGAACTGTTCGGATCTAGCTGTCGAAACGGCCGGAGCTCAGCCGTCAATGTCCTGACGCTTTTCTCATATATATATATATATATATATATATATATATATATATATATATGGTGCACATGTATGTAAAAATCGTATAAATATATTTGATGTACGTGCAAGCATATAAATGTGTATATAGTATACATAAATATAAATATGTATTGTGTACTTGAATGTGTATAAATATATATATATATATATATATATATATATATATATATATATATATTTATTTATATATATATATGGTATACATTGTGGAGAAGGTGGTGGGTTGGTGACGAAAATGATGATGATGATGATGATGATATGGAGGTGGATGTCTATCTTGTCATTGGATAAAGATATTGAAGTGAAAAAAAACAATTGTCAGCATACAACCAGGAAAAACTTTTCAGATAAGCAATCACAACCAGGTGGCGTGATTGTCATGTGTGTGTATGTGTGTGTATGTGTGTGTGTGTGTGTATATATATACATATATATATATCTGTGTGTGCGTGTGTGCATATGTGTGTATATATATGTGTGTGTGTGTGCATATGTGTCTGCGTATGTGTATATGCCTTGGTGCTTGTGCATATCTGTGTGCGTATATATGTATCGGTGTGTTTGTGTGTATATATATATGTGTGTGTGTAACAGTGCTTGTGTTTATGTGAATGTAGGAGGTGGTCTGACGAGTGTCTTTGGACTAGAAGTAAATTCTTGGTAAGTTGAGGTTTTGAGCGGAGTTTCAACATTGGCTTGTACCAGTTTATATTTAGCTTGTTATAGTAATATTGCTCTTGAGTGAGAAGCACAACGCCCGTATCCACATTAACGGCACTCCAATCCTCCCGAAAGTTACATGAGAGTGCCTGGACACCCAACAACCTGACCTGGCAAGGGTGAAGAAGAACGGAGAGAATGCTTCTCATCAATGCGCATCCCAGGCCGTTTCTCCGAAGAAACTGTTTCGCTCTTGACAAAATTTCTTTGCTGAGATCGATAAAAAAAAGTGCCAGCGCTTTGAAGTTAGTTCCAGTCATGGAGTTATATTCATTGCTACGGAGATGTGATGCGAACTATCAACCGAACTATCATTATACATTCGTGTTCAACACCTTTACCAACTCTCCCAACAACGAGATTATGCGATCTTCTAATCCAAAATAAACTTAATTAAAAAAAATATATAATAATTCAATATTCAAAATGAATAAACAAAAACACCAACAAAGGAAAGAATCAAAACTTTACATTTAAAATGGCGAACATAAAATGGCAGAAATGGATTTTAATGGCGAGAGAGTAATTGTGTGAGAGCGAGCAGGGTTGAGATAAAACAAAATTCATTTCTTTTAATTTTTAAATAAATGAAATTTAACCGTAATATCAGTCCCAAAATATTGTAATTAGTGCGATATTTTTTTCTTTTTCATCATCCAGGTAATTTAAACTGGAATGGGATTACCTTAAAGGTATCCAATTATTACATCAGGGGGTAGTTTTCCAAGTTTTTGTTGTTGTTGTTGAGGGTTTCATTATTGTTCATTTTCAGGGAAAGAAAAGAATAGCGACTAAAACGTTACTTCACTTAAAACTTAGTTTTGTTTGGGGTTATTTTTTTTTACGGGGTGCGTTTGTTGTTAACCTTTCACAAACGTTTTTAGTTAATGTCCCTTGATCGACAAAGAAAGTTTGAAGTGGTATGTCGTTTTCAAACCACGCCTCCTCCCCCCAGAATTACTTGAGGTGGTGGTACTGTTGTTATGGTGGATGATGATGATGAGGATGTTGTTATTGTTGTTGCTGGCTATGGTGGGCGTAATGGTAAGTGGTCTTATTTGCAGTGCAATGCTTTTGTTTTTCTAAGTCGTTGTAATAGCACTGTTGATGGTGTTTGTGATAGTGGTGATGATGATCATGATGATGATCATGATGATGAGGGGTGGAAAGAGTAAGAAAGTGAGGTGGGTATTGGTGAAGCTCATTACGTAGTTGTGGACAAATGGCGGGAACGAGAGGGGGTTGTTTTTCGAAATGAAACCGAATTAGATAACTGAGGAGTCGACCCCATATCTGGAAGCGAGAGACGTAATGTAACAACACAATGGACAACACTTCATTTCTAATAATAATAATAATAATAATAATAGTAATAATATTATAATAATAATAATAATAATAATAATAATAATAATAATGATGATGATGATGATGATGAGAACTATAATGCAATACGAACAACCCCACCAAAAGCATAACACTGCGCATACCCAAGACACACAAAGCTCTGCTCGCTAATGCAAAGACAACACAAGGAATATAATAGCAATAATAATAATTATTATTATTATTAGAGCTTCCTTTGAATTTTGCTTCTTTCCCAAATCATGCCGAGTATCAACATAACTCCTGAGGCAAAATTTGGTAATACCCACATTTTACAATCAATTGTCATTTAAATAATTGTTTCTACTTTTGGCACAAGGCCAGCAAAGACCCAGTGTATTACTGGTACTTTATTTTATCGACCCCGTAAGGATGAAATCAAAGTTAACCTCGGCGGGATCATACAAATAATTGTTTCCACTTTAGGCACAAGGCCAGCAATTACCCAGTGCATTACTGGTACTTTATTTTATCGACCCCGTAAGGATGAAAGGCAAAGTCAACCTCGGCGAGATTTGAACTCAGATCGTAAAGGATCATACAAATAATGTCATAAGG
>OZ024759.1:25768482-25783482 GCA_964016885.1 Eledone cirrhosa | reverse complement strand
GAGAGAGAGAGAGAGAGAGAGGGAGAGAGTGAGAGAGAGAGAGAGAGAGAGAGAGAGAGGGGTGGGAGGAGGTAGAGGGGGAGGAGAGGAAGAGAGAGAGCAACAATCTTCTAAATCCAAACCCGAATGGCTTTCTGTGTTGTCAAGACGGCTGATCTTACAACTTTTACCTCACTTAGGCGACATTTTACATTTTTTAGACGGTAGCTCAAAGACAGAACTATTGTATCTTGACACTCACTAAGACATACAATAGAATCCATCACAAACTACAAATGCTAGTCTTTTCTTATGATTTAGATTTAAATATTCTCTATTTTAGTTTCTTTTTATTTCATAACTTTTATTTTTTTAAAAACCTACTATTAAACGGAACAAAAGAAAAGAAAGAAAAAAAAAGAAAATGAAAAGAAGAAAAAGAAAAAAGAATCAACCAACGAAAGAAGAGGAGAGAGGCAGAGGGACACTACACCCCAATCTTTAGCGGTGTCTCAACCGCACCCCGAGGTCAAAATCACAAACGTGCCTTGAACTGTTTAAACGTCTATTTAAAACCACTGTACTGTTGGTTGAACGGTTTTTTGTTTGTTTGTTTGTTTTTGTGGTGAACAGAACTCAACAGAGTTGAGATGAACGGAATTCAATGAAGCCCAGCAAAAGTCACCAGTTGGTGTCCCCTAGGGCACTGAGTTGTATCCACTTCTCCTCCATCTTGTCAGCCGCTTAAATCAGAAACCATTATTTTAAGGGCTGTATTTAGGTCGGTGAATGGCAGTATCGGTAGAGGGTCGGACGCCATGCTTTCCAGCATAGTTACGTCCCTTTACAGTCTGAGTTCATATCCTGTCGAGGTTAACTTTGCCTTTCATCCTTACGGGGTCGATAAAATAACGTACCAGTCACGTACTGGGTCGATTTAATCGACTTTTCCCTTCCCCAAATTACTGGCCTTGTGCCTATATTAGAAATCATTATTATTTTGAGGAAAGATCGGCAGAATAACTGTGTATATGATAATAATAATAATAATAATAATAGTTTCTGATTTAGCCACAAGGCCAGCAATTTTGGGGCGAAGGATAAGCCGATTAAATCGACCCCAGTTCGTTGCTGGTACTTTATTTTATCGGGATAATAATAATGATAATTTCTTTAAAGTGTAGATATAGGCAGGTATAAAAACATTGCAATTCTAGGTTCCTTAAATATTTCTAGAACATTGTCACATATTAACATTCAGCATTTTAATTAACCTGGAATATTTTCGTTAATCTTTGTTAATCTTCGTTAACAGTTCAACATCTGTGTTAACCTTGAAACAATATTTCAAACATATTTTCCAAGGTGTCACCTTAATTTTTTGTTGTTTTTATTTTATGAACGGAATCTCATGAATATTGAATACTGTACTACAGACAACAACTACCACTACTACATCTATAAACACAACCACTACGACTACAACGACAACCACTACAACAACAACTACAACCACTACAACAGAAATAACGACAACTACTACTACAACTATAACAATCACTTTAACCCCTACTACAACAATAACAACTATTACAACAATAACTATGACAGTAACAAGGGTAATAAGATGTATATAGATTGTTATCAGGTATATATCATGTCACGCCTGCATGCTAACTGTTATCTATAACTGTTAGTTGGATAATTCACAGCTACTTGTCTTAATTAAAGGGGACAAACATGTATTTTATCTCTCCCGTACACGCACACACACTTCTCATTCCCCTTTTGCCTCACACCTTTTTTTTTCATAATAATTTCCGTTACACAATCGTATTAACTAATCATATTATATATATATATATATATATATATATATATATATATATATATGCGAGTGTGTGTGTGTGTTTGTGTCTGTATATGCATGTATGTATAATATAACAGTAATTTTGGTGTATATATATATATATATATATATATATATATATATATATATATAAACACACACGTTACGTCGTTTTGTTGTCTTATCTCCGACTCGGTCGTCGTCGGTCCGTCAACAGACACTAGCGACCGCCATTTTCTTGTCATGGTTTTATCACTCAGCGGAATCATTGATAAAGCCACGTGATCAATATGGCACCTTTGTTTTTAGGAGTATACATGAATATTATATATATATATATATATATATATATATATATATATATATATATATATATATATATATATACACACACAAATGAATGTATGTGTATGGGTGTAGCATATATCTATATGTGTAAAATATATATATATACATATATATATATATATATAAATATATAAATATATGTGTCTGTGTGTTTACATATTTATGCCAACGACAATAAAAGACCATCTGATCCATTGTTACGTAATATTAAAAAAATTGTTATCTAATTCGTTCCAATTCCAACACCTGCCTTTATTCCCCTTGACATTTATTTTGTTCTTCTTCTAGTCATTTTAATTATCATCATCATCATCGTCATCATCGTCATCATCATCATCATCAGGGTGGTGAATTAACAGTAGCGGTAAATTCTTTGCGGCATTTCTTCCTGTTCTTTACGTTTTGAGTTCAAATCCTGTCGAGGTTAGTTTTGTCTTTACCCTCTGAGGGCTTGATAAAATAAAGCACCAGTAATGCACTGGGGTCGATTTAATCGATATACCCCTCCCCTTTAAATTGCTAGCCTTGGGCCTAAAATCATAAACCACTATTATTATTGAGAAAATCGGGGCGGTGAATTGGCAGTATCGGTAGAGCGTTGGACACCATGCTTTGTGGCATAGAGTTATGACCATTTACGTTCTGAGTTTAAACCTCGCCGAGGTTAGCTTTGCCTTTCATCCCTGCGAGGTCGATAAAATAAAGTACCAGTAATGCACTGGGTGGATTTAATCAAGATTCTCTTCCCCTTCAAATTGCTCGCCTTGTGTCTAAAATGAGAACCCATTATTGCAGTATCGGTAGAGGGTCGGACGCCATGCTTTGACGCATAGAGTTACGGCCCTTGCTATTCTGAGTTCAAATCCCGCCGAGGTTAATTTTGCCTTTCATCCTTACGGGGTCGATAAAATAAAGTACCAGTAATGCACTGGATAATTGCTTGCCTTGTGCCAAAAGTAGAAACAATTATTATTATTGACAGAATCGTTAGAACGTCGGTCATAATTCCCCTGCAATATTTGTTGGGGTCCTTTGCATCCTGAGTTCAAATCCTACCGTGGAAACTTTGCCTTTTTTATATCCTTCTGGAATCGGTAAAATAAACTACCACTACTACCACCATTACAGTTTTCACCACCACTGCTACTACTACAAAAACTGCAAGTAGCATCATCATCAGCATCACCAATAATACTACCATTGAAATCAAAGTACTTCTAAACACTGCTTCCTTTGGGCCAATTTCAGCTCTTCTTGTAACGTAAAACAACTTTGTCAGACGATTGTGGTGGCTTTCGTGTGAATGTGTATATATGTGTGTATATAAGGATGTATATATGTGTGGGTGTGTGTGTGTGTATATATATAAATATATATATATATATATATATATGTGTGTGTGTATATAATCATACGCATATATATAAAGATGTATATATATATATATATACGTGTATGTGTGTGTGTGAAAATGTGTCCGTGTGAACACTCATACTCAGACACACACACATAAATAGTTTACATCTAAATATTTTATATGAACCAGCCAGCCAGCATAAAAGTAAATTTAACCACATCCAAGTTATTTCAAATTCCACTTATATCAAATAATTTTCTAAATTTTCCATTGTTTTTTTTTTTTAAATATTTTGATATTATTTTCATTATTGATAATATATATATTTATTAATTTTTACAATTGTGTATTTAATCATATTTTTGTTCTGTTTTTAATATATTTTCAAACGTTTGCCTATCGTGTTTATGTTTATAATCAGAACTTTTTTCATATTATCTGTTGTATAATTTACTTAATTTATTTTTGAAATTTACGTCCGTTTTTTTTTTTTTTTGTGTATATATATATAGAGAGAAAGATTTGTTTTGTTGTTTCCTTGATTTCTTTTTCTCTGCCATTTAAATTAATCTTGCAGCTTTTATCTGCCGAGCCCGCAGCCTGTTTTTTCCCAGTACAAACCCACATAGAAATTTGTTTGTGAATATATATAAATATATATATACGTGTGTGTGTGTCTGTGTATGTGGGGTGGGGGAGATAGTGAGAGGTGAGAGGCAAGAGATATTTGTATGTGTATGTGTGTGTGTGTATATATATATATATATACACACATACACATATATACACACACACACATATATATATATATATATATATATATATATACACATTCACATATATGAGAGAGAGAGAGAGAGAGAGAGAGAGAGAGAGAGAGAGAGAGAGAGAGAGAGAGAGGTGGAAGAGAGAAATAAATATTGTTAAATGGATAGATTAAAAACAAAGAAAAAAATTGTACATATATATATACATATATATAGAGATATATATAGTTACACACATGCATACATACATATAGATACATACACATACAAGTACATACATACATACACACACATACATACATACACACGTACATACATACACACATAAATACACACATACACAAATACATGCATTAATATACATACCATACATACGCATATACATATATACATACACACACACGTACATATATATATATATATATATATATATATATATATATATATATATATATATATCCATATGCACACGTACATACATGAATTTATAAGATAGAAAATAAACGAAAGAGGTGAAGGTTTTTAACCTTTTCTCGGATAACTGATGTAGGTTTTAGAATTTTAGCGAAACACCACCTTGAAGTACAGGAGAGTTGACCTTGCTTGTTGTGCGATTAAACTTGTTCAAAATCTAGCTGATATCTTGCCAGCCCCTTGACAAAGTCCTTCAACCTCAGTAGCCATTACGTTGCTGTTTTTCTATTCCAAAGTTTATTCTAGCAGATGATGAGGATCACCCGCAACATTTCAATGTCAACTCTGACAAATATTTCATTATTTTTAACCTTTTCTTACCACATTTCTCATGAAAGATGCTGCTATGGTTTTCAAATATTTTTTTTTAAATAGTTAAGAATTTGGAGTGATTTAGTAATACTACCAACTTTCTCGTTATTTAGTTCGTATTTGGAACATAATCTAAGGTTCTTACATAAAACTATTTTGGAAGGTTTTAGATAAATATAAACACTTAAACCTTTTCCTTCCCATATTTCCAAAGAAAGACGCTGCTTACAGTTTTCAAGTATTTTTTAATAACTTTCTCGTTATTAAGTTACGTATTTGGAACATAACTTCACAAAGTTTCCAACAAAATTAACATGGAAGACTTTTAGATAAATAATTGTTTCTACTTTAGGCACAAGGCCAGCAATTACCTAGTGCATTACTGGTACTTTTAGATAAATAATAAGACTTTAACATTTTATTACCATTTTTCTAATGTGCGACGCTGCTTATGGTTTTCAATATGTGTGACGAAAGAACCTAGGGAAACTCTATTTATATTTATAGTTTTAACTGTTGGTCAATCACTGATAAAGACTGATTGCCAGCTAAATTATTTATCGAAATATAAAATATATACTGAATCGAAAACCAAACTAAACAGTGAGCGTGTTTTACTGTTTTTCTGGCAATATAGGACACCATGACCCCCTCCAAATATAACAAAACCTATGTTTCCCTCGCTCTCTCTCTCTCTTACCTCACTCTCTCACACTCTCACTGTCTCATTCACCTCACTCACCCTCTCTCCTCTCTCACTCTCTCTCACACACACACACAATCTCTCTCTCTCTCTTACCTCACTCTCTCACACATTTGTTCTCACTGTCCCTCACTCTTACTGTCTCACTCACCTCACTCAGTCTCTCTCCTCTCTCACTCTCTCTCACACACACACACAATCACTCTCTCTCTCTCTCTCTCTCTCCTTCCGTACATCTTTTCCAGATAGGTAAGTTATGATGATGATGATGATGATGATGATGATGATGATGATAACGATGTCAAAACAGATGTCATTTCATCGCCACACCCTTCCTCCTCCACACCACCCCCATGTTACCTCCATCGAACCGTGCAGCCTTGTTGCTGTTGTTGTTTGTTTTCTCGTAGCCATCAACTGTTATCGCCAACACAGATTAATTCCCAGCACCACCGCCGCCAGCACTGGCAATGGTAATTTCATCACCACCACCACCGCCGCCACTAGTTCTAATAATGATTTCTACTATAGGAACAAGGCCAGCAATTTGGGGAGAGGAGAAAGTCGATTAAATCGATCCCAGTGCATTACTGGTGCTTTATTTCATCAACTCCGTAAGGATGAAAGGCAAAGTTTACCTTGGCGGGATTGGAATTCAGAACGTAAAGGAACGAAACTCTATGCTGCTAAGCGTGGTGTCCGACCCTCTACCGATACTGCCAATCCACTGTCCTTACCACTAGTGCTAATAATGCGACCACCGCCACTAGTAATAATACTAACACCACCAACATCACCACCACCGCCACTAGTAGTAATAACACCAATATCACCACCACCGCCACTAGTAATAATACTAACACCACCACCACCACCACCACCGCCACTAGTAGTAATACCACCACCTCCACCACCACCACCACTAGTAGTAATAACACCAATATCACCACCACCGTCACTAGTAATAATACTAACACCACCACCACCACCACCGCCACTAGTAGTAATAACACCACCACCACCACCACCGCCACTAGTAGTAATAACACCACCACCACCACCACTAGTAGTAATAACACCAATATCACCACCACCGCCACTAGTAGTAATAACATCACCACCACCGCCACTAGTAATACCACCAACACCACCAACACCACCAACACTTCTCTCCACACTACACCCAACGTTAAATGATGATGATGATGATGATGATGATAATAACAGTGTTGGTGATGGAGGTGATGATGATGATGATGATAGTGATGGTGACGATAATCGGCATGATGTATGTGATGGTGATGATGACGATGGTGATGATGATGATGGTTATGGTAATGATGACGATGACAAGGTTGACGACGGCGTTGATAGTGATGACGATGATGGTGATGATGGTGATGACGATGGTGACAAGGTTGACGACGGCGTCGATAGTGTTGGTGATGGAGATGGCGGTGATGGTGATGATGGTAATGATGACGATGACAAGGTTGACGACGGCGTTGATAGTGATGACGATGATGGTGATGATGGTGATGACGATGACAAGGTTGACGACGGCGTTGATAGTGTTGGTGATCATGATGACGATGGTGATCATGATGACGATGGTGATGATGATGGTGATGACGATGATGACGATGGTGATGATGATGGTGATGATGACGATGTTGATGACGATGGTGGTGATGATGATGGTGACAATGATGGCCGGCACAATATATTGTATCTGGGAACAAATCTACGTTATCTTTGCCAGTATTTTAACCAACGCCTTTTTCCATCTCGTATTACGCACACACACGACGACGCTTACATACACACACAATCACATGCACACACACATATATATATACACACACGTGTGTGTGTATATATCTGTGTGCAAATAAGACATTATATATATATATAGTAATAATAATTGTGAAGACTAAAATCCGTAGAGGGCTCGATAAGGATTATATATATATATATACATATATATATGTGTGTGTGTGTGTAAACCCGTAGGGGCGCCGTATTGACAATACGGCTCCCCAACGACTATATATATATATATATATATATATTATATATGGCGATAAATTGAGAGAGCCGTTAGGCAGAATGTTTGCAGTATTCGTTCCAACTCTCGTTTTCTGTGTTCAAATCCTGCTGAAGTCAGCTTTGCCTTTTATCCTTTCGAGGTCGATAAAAAAGTATCATTCTCTTTTCGTTCTCTCTCTCTCTCTCTCTCTCTCTCTCTCTCTCTCTCTCTCTCATTCCTTCTTTACTCTCAATACAAGAAACCAATGAGAAATCATATCGTTCGATAATAAAGCAAAATAAGTGAAATAAAGCAAAATAAGTTAATATAGTCATACATACTCCCAAATACATAAGGTGTTGACATCTAGAAAACCTTTGATCAGAGGCCTGCTCATTAGGGGCTGACCTGGGGCTAAACAACAGGAACCATCCCCAAAATATCCCTTCAAAATCACAACTTTTGTCCATATTAACCAAACCCCCAACCAAAATTCCTTTGTCTTCGAAACCTTAACATCGCCCTTACATCTAACCCCCACACCAGCACTCAAATCTCAAGCGTTCACCCCCACCCAAATATCAGCCCTACGCTTCACCTGAAAACTTACCCCCCATCCTAGCCCCACATCTTTTCCACCACCCCACCCAGCCAGATCGTCAAACGCCACCCCTAACCCCCTCAAACAATGTATTTCCATTATTTCTACAGGTGGTTATGATTTCTTTAAGGGACAAGTGTAAGGGATGAAGACAACAACAACAGCAACAACAACAGCAACTACTACTACAATAATAATAACAGCACAAACAAAGAATCTATTTCAAAGAGAGAAATTATCAAAAGACTTTCTTTATTGTAACAAAAGTATTTTCAGCACTCAATTTATATTTCCGTTCTTCTACACGTAAATATGTGTGCGTGTATGTATGTAAGCAAATATATGTGTGTGTGTGTGTGTGCGTGTGTATATATATATATATATATATATATATGTATATATATATATATATATATATTTATATATATATGGAGAGAGTCATGTTGTTATATATGTGCCAGGTCACTCTCCTGCGCTACTGGAAACCTCTTACTCAGTACAACCTGTGCATGGTCGAGTCGTCGTCGGCGACTAAACCGGCACCCCCACCATGCTTGCTTGGTGAGGAGGGTGATTTTTGTGACCCTGCGGGGTGAAAAACAGAACCCGTCAAAGGGCGGAGGAACCGAGGAAAATCAACGGCCATCCAATAAAGTCTTTTTTTGCGTGTGTGTGGAGCGATAGACTCCAAGTCATCATTAAGACATCTCTCTAAGAGAAGGTCACTCTGATATAAAAACTGCGACTTCGTTTGCATCCAATGATGTTGGCCAGTTCCACTTTTAGGGTAAATGCATTCAATGTTCAGGGAGTGGGATTGGCCCCTTCCAAAGCCTTTCCTCACTTAAAAAGCTTCGATTACCGGCATCACTTGATATGCGACATTTTTTGCAATGTGACATTTTTTGTGATGCATGGTATAGCAGGACTGAAAAGTCACATCCATGATGCTAGTGCTTAAGTATCAAGCGATGGTATTACTTGAAATCGAGTTTCAGCCATCATCATCATCATCATCATCATCAATGTATGTATGTATGTATGTATGTATGTATGTATGTATGTATGTATGTATGTATGAATGAATGTATGTATGTATGTATGTATGTATGTATGTATGTATGTTTGTGTCAGGTCACCAGTTGGAGCTACTGGTAACATGTATCCCAGTACAACCTGTCCCATGGTAGGGTCGTTGGCGACTAAACTGGCAACCCTACCAAGGTTTCTTGGTGAGGAGAGTGACTTTGGACATCCTGCAGGACTAAAAACAAAACCTGTCAAAGGCAAAGGAGCTCTTAAGAGTCAATGGCCATCCAAAATCACCGGGAGAGATGACCCCTTAGCCTTTGTCAAGGCAGAATTCTAGGAGAAGGAAAACTCTGATATAACACCTGCAACCCTGATGGTATCCAATAATGTTGACTTGTTCTTCTTTTTGGTAAATATCATCTTGGTTAAGAGAGTGGGACTGGCTTTGTGCAGTGCCTTTGCTCACTATAAAAGCTTCACGGCACAGGCATTGCTTTATATCTGGAGATCGCTCTGCACTTGTCGTCACATGGTACCATGGGCCCAGCACTATGTGTCAATAATTGTCACAAGTTTAGTGTTTGTACCAGAGTTTTCAAGTCGCTGGTGGACTAAAAAGTCACACTCGTTCAGCGCATCGATAGGGGTTCTCCTACATGGATATAAAGTAGTGGCCGTACTCGAAAACGAGTTGGCAGCCACCATGTATGTATGTATGTATGTATGTATGTATGTATATAGGTATGAATATATGTATGCAAGTATGTATGAATCAATATACGTTTGTATGTATTTATGTATGTATGCAAGTATGTATGTAGCAATATATGTATGTATGTATACATGAATGTATGTATGTATTAATGTATGTAATGGCCGACACTAACAAATTTGATACAAATCTTGACCTCTTCAAACTTCCGGTTCTCCGCATAGATTTGATAACACATGTTTCTCTCTCTCTCTCTCTCTCTCTGTCTCTCTCTCTCTCTCTCTGTTTCTCAATCTCTCCATCACTACCCATCACTCTTTCATCTCTCCCTTACTATTTCTCGATCATTCCCCCCCCCCTCTCTCTCTCTCCCCATCACTGCCCCATCTCTCTCTCTCTCTCTCTCTCTCAATCTATCTATCTACTATCTATCTATCTCCTCCATTATCTTTCTCTACTTTTGCTGTTCTTCCCTTCATTTTTATTTTTGTTCAGTTTTGAAGTTTAAAAGAATTTCCATTTTCTGAATATATTTGTGTTACTGTTCTTATCGTTGTTGTTGTTGTTGATGATGTTGATCTCGTTTCTTTTGTTTTTAGTATGCTTTTTCTTGTTCTTGTTGTTGCTGTGTGTGTGTAAGTGTAACTGACTTTCTATGTATGCAAATATATAGACAGGCAGACAGACATATATAGATAGATAGGTAGACAGACAAACATAGACAGACAGACAGACAGATAGATAGACAGACAGACAGATAGATATAGTTGTTTTCTTTGTTGTTCTTTTTGTTGTTCTTGTTTTCGTTGTTGTTGAAGATGATGATGATGTGTTGTTATTATTGTTGTCGTTGTTTTCATGCCGTCTCAAGAATTTTTTCTTCGCTGAGAATTTCATGTCTCTTTGTTTTACGATTTTACATTTAAACAAAATGGACAGTTCCACTCAGACGGTGGGGGAGGAGAGCCGGCTATCACACAACCTCTCCCACATAAATACATTTGCACACACACACACGAGTGTGTATGTGTGTGTTTTTAATGTGTATATATATGTGTGTGTGTATTTGTATGTATGTATGTAAGTATGTTTATGTATGTATATATGTATGCATGTGTGTATATGTAAGCAAATGTATATACATGTGTGTATGTGTGTATATATATTTGTATGTATGTATGTTTCTTTCCTCTTTAAAGCGTGAAACTAATAAGACTTTTTGTACCTCTGTTTGTTGTATCCTTGAACTATATATATATAGAAAGAGAGAGGGGGAGATTTATATATATATATATGTATGTATGTATATATATGTATATATATATATGTATATAAATAAATATGTGAGTGTGTGTGTGTCTTTATATGACCCAACCCCCTGAAGTCCTGGTAAACTCTCTGGAAATCAAGTTTTCAATGCAGGTTCGATCTCAGTTCGATTCTTTACGTTATATTTCGTTTACATCTTCAATAACTACTACTACCACCACCACAACCACCGCTACCACTACTAATACTACTTCAACAACAACAACACATACGAGTACTACAGCTGCTACTAAAACAGTAACAACACCAACTTCTATTACAACAACCGCTACTACAAAAACTACAACCAGAACCACTGCTACAACAACAACAACAACAACACCAGCAATAACAACAAAAGCAACAACTACAGCAAGAGCAGCAATGACAACAAAAACAACAACTACAGCAAGAGCAATAACAACAAAAACAACAACCACAACAACAGTAAGAACAACAAAAACAACCTCAACAGCAACATCAACAACAGTAACCACAACCACAACAACAACAACCATATCACGCGACTTTAGTTTTAATTTTCAAATTAACAAAACGTTTCGCCAGTTATTGAATCTCTCCGTTGATGAGCTAATGTTAACATGTTAACATACAATACACCTCGGTACGACACTGTACACCGCCATAGACCACAATACACTACCTTACACCGCCGTACACTACCTTACACCACTATACACCACCGTACACCACAATACTCCACCGTACGACATGTCAGCTAGTGAAATAATCATTAACAGTCGTCTAACTTTCAAACTAAAAGAAGCAAAACAAGGGAATTTAACCAATTTTTCCATTTCTCAGTTGTAAACATACAAATTAGGAACCGGCGTTCTACAACAGAATGGTATGTGAACTCTTTTATTTCAAGACATTCCCCACAGCTGTAAAACTCTTAACCATTTCCACTTTCTAACTCAATGACTATATATCTATCCATATATCTATCTATCTATCCTCTAGATAGATAGATAGATATGTTTCTTTATTAGCCACAGGGGCACAAAAGAAGGGGACAAATACAAAGTGTGTGTGGAGAAAGGGGCGATAGATAGATAAATAGTCAGATAGATAGATAGATAGGTAGATAGATAGGTAGATAGACGGATCAATTTATCTATTTGTCTATCCCTAGCTCTCTTGTCGTTTATCTCTCTTCCCTTTTCTCTCTCCTCCGTATAATTTCTTGATGAGGATGGTGGTGGGGGGTAAAGGCGGGTCGTACAAACATAGAATTCAGCTGTTGGCCAGATGCTTCTTATATGTGTATATAGTATGTGTGTATGTATGCGTGTGTCCGGGCAAATGTAAGTGAGTATATAAGTGCACATATATGTATATATAAGTGGCGCAGTCTTGTTTGTCCGGAGCTATCTCCTTTTCCAGTAGTGTGTCTCTACCTCAACCCTTTCCTCTCTCTGTTCTGTATGTTCCTCTCTCTCTCTCTCTCTCTCTCTCTCTCTCTCTCTCTCTCTCTATATATATATATATATATATATATATATATATATATATATATATATATATATATATATATATATATATATTTATTCATTTATCTGTGTCTAGATATCTATATCTGTTTGTCTATCTATATATCTATCTATATGTTTGTCAATTTATCTATCAATTTATTTGTCTGTCTATCTATATATCTATTTACCTGTCGGTCTATCTATATATCTATTTATCTGTCTGTCTGTCTATCTATCTATTTATCTGGGTGTTTATCTATCTGTGCCACTCTTTGATGCCCTGGTGGCAAATAAAAAGAAAGTTATCTATCTATCTAGCCAGCTAGTCATCTATCTATCTACGTAGCCACCTATGTGTCTACCTACCTATCTATCGATATATCTATATAACTACTCTATATATTCATATATATTTCTGTATGTCAAACCTCTGTCTCTCTCTCTCTCTCTCTCTCTCTCTCTCTCTCAGTGTAATTATCATCCCATCCCCCACAACACCCCACCTTAACTCATTACAAATCTTCTCACATCAACCATTACAACATACCACTTCTAAATTACCATCTCTTTTGACAACACCACATACTGTTATATCTAGCTTATTATTGTTGTTGTTGTTGTGGTGGTGGTGGTGGTGTTGGTGGTGGTAGTGGTAGTAGTAGTAGTAGTAGTTGTTGTTGTTGTAGGTTCAATGCACCACCTGGTATGTATGCGCCTGTCTGTATGTATGTGCGCGTCTGTGTGTATATGTGAGTCTTTATGGGCACGTGTGTCTGTGTTTGTGTCTATATATGTTCGTATGTGTATCTGTATATATGTGTGTGTGTTTGTCTGAGTGTCTATGTGTGTCTGTATATATGCGTGTGTATGTGTGTCTGTATATATCTGTCTACGTCTCTGTGTGTCTGTGTGTGTCGATATATGTATGCGTGCCTATGTCTGAGTGTGTATGTGTGTCTGTATATATATGTGCGTGTGTGTGTGTGTGTGTGTTCGTGTGTGTGTGTATCTGTCTATGTCTGAGTGTGTATGTGTGTCTGTGTATGTGTGTTTCCCTGTTTTCTGTGCACTGTAAAGATCCCTGTGTAACCTCAAATTTACTTTAGACTCTGCATTTCTTTTCGTCGCTCGGCATCTCGTATTCATACCTCAATCCACATATACGAGGTGGTGAATTGTCAGAGTCGTAAGAACGTCGGATAGTGTGCTTTGTTGCATTCCTTTTCTGAGTTCGAATTCGATAAAATAGTACCAGTCTAGTACCGGGGTCGACTCTCTCTCTCTCTCTCTCTCTCTCTCTCTATCTCTCTCTCTCTCTCTCTCTCTCTCTCTCTCTCTATCTCTCTCTCTCTCTCTCTCTCTCTCTCTCGTTCCCTTTCTCACTTCCTATTGTTCTCTTGAAGAAATCTGCTGTACTCAGACCTGGAGAGGTAATGGGCTCTGCCAGGCTTAAAATTTCAACAAGCGTTCTATGTCAATCCAGTTCCCTACGACTATATCAGGAGTTACAGGACCTTCATCCTTTCGAGGGCAATAAAAAATACCAGTTTAGTACTTGGGTCGATTCTCCCTCTATATCTCTTTCTCATTCCCACTTTCTCTCTCTCCCTCTCCTACTCTGGAAGAAATCTACCGTATTCAGGCTTGAAGAGGAGATGGGCTCCGCTGGGTTTAAAAACGACCCAGAAACGCCGCATGTGAATACGGCGCCTCTACGACTCCCTCGGAAGTTACAGGATTAAGAAGAAGAAGAAGAAATTAGACAATCACACTCAAATATAACAAGTTTGTTGATGTTAAGATGTGTTGATCCTCCCTAGAATAGTGGTTCCCAAAGTGGGTTTCACAGAACCCAACGGTTCCGCAAAAGAGTGTCTGGGGTCCCGTTAAAAAAGGTAGATGAATATATTTATATTACGACCATATAACAGTATTAGACTTTGGGGTTCCCCCAAATGTTTCTGAACCAAAAAGTATTCCGTGTTTGAAAACGTTTGGTAAACTCTGCCCAAGAAAATATCACTTAAAGCGTT
>OZ024759.1:25735982-25753482 GCA_964016885.1 Eledone cirrhosa | reverse complement strand
TATATATCAATATATACAGAAAAGGTGAAGTTGGAAATAGCACGGAAAATATATTTAAGGATCTGTTTTTATTTTTTGATTTGTCAAAGTGACATTATTGAAAAGACAACATTATTGAAAAAGTGAGAGGGACAATTCTTTTTAAAAGGAAGTTTTATAATGTATATAAAGTATATGAAAAATTACCGGTTTCGATGTATTGGTAAAATCCATCTTATCCATAAAATAAAGTACCAGTCATGCACTGGAGTCGATTTAATCGATTTTACCCTCCCCCAAAAATGCTTGCCATTATTATTATTATTTATATATATATATATATCAAGATGAAAATAGACAAATACAGAGAACATAGTCTTCTGTGATAATGATGATAATTTTTTACTTAATACTAATACTATTATTGATTGTTTCTGCTGCTGCTGTTGAGAAGAACACGTCTGAGAAGAAATGTGTGGTCAATGGTGTTTATTGAGACAATAAAGATGTCAGTTGATAGCTGGAGAAGAGTTTCTAAAAGACATCCAGTTAAGAAGGTCAACGTTGAGATTTGAGGTTCAAGCCCAAGGAGCAGATTTCAACGTTGGCTAGAGAGATTGGCAGTGGTGGGTGTGAATATGGAAGGTGAAGGTGAAAGGGTATAGAGAAGTTGATATAGGGTTGTGGTGAGATGAAGGGGAGGAATTAAGAGATAATGCGAGGGAGTGTGTATGAGTTACAGAGGCGGAATGAGAGAGTGAGAACATAAAAATAGGAGAAAAAGGAGAGAGTGGCACAAAAGAATTATAGAAGAGTGTGTCTTTGTGTATGTGATATAAATAAATATATATATATATATATATATATATATATATATATATATATATATATATATATATATATAGGAAGGAAGCAAAGAAAGTATATATATACATATATATATATACAGAGAGAGAGAGAGAGAGGATGATACTTTTCGCGAGATATATCGAGAGGTGATCACAGTTAATAATGGTATTCAATACATTAGTAGAGTATAGGCATCTTTATTTTTATTACAGAAATGACTTCTTCAGGACTAGATTTGTTTCATTCGTAGGTCCTGATGATTTCTTAGAACTTAAATAATTCTAGTTCTAGTCCTGTAGAAGTAATTTCTGTAATAATAATAATAATAATAATAATAATAATGTGTATATATATATATATATATATATATATATATATATATATATATATATATGAGTGAGTGGATGGTCACGAATAGAGCACCCCTGTAAACATACTGGTGTTGGATCAGAGCTGACGTTGGGCTGAAAAAAACTATATAACAATACAACAGCACCACCAACACCACCATCACCACTATCACCCTACTACTACCACCACCATCACCATCATCACATTACTACCATCACCACCACCACCACACTACCACCACCACAGACTCTATCATCAATAAATCTTTCCATGATGACTTAGAGATAGTACAATTTATATATTAGTCATCTTAACAACGACTTACAAATCTTAAATATCAGTTAAATCTTAATCTCTGCTTATATCTCGCTGATTCTCGTTAAAATCACCACACACGACCCGCCTCTGCTCCACACACACACACACATGCATACACGAACACATACACGAACATACACGAATACGTACATGCATACAGAGCCATATACTTTCACTAACACTTACAAAATCTCGTTTCAACGAGACTTTGTCAATCCTTTTTTCTTTTCTCAATATATTTAATGACGTATATCGCCTTGACGCTAACTGTCTGAGATTTATAAGTTTTCCTGACATACAATTTCCCGACATAGAATAACTATATTATATAAACGCGTGTTTTCAATATATACTTAATATACTAGTGTAAGTTAATCCCTCTTGCTGTTTACTGTCGCAGACCAGCCAGCCTCTAAAAACCTAAAGGGGGAGTACCATGAAAAAAGTGCACCAAAACGGGGAAGAATAAGGCAAAATGGGGAGATTTTACATAACTGTTGTATAATTTATTTTCTCGGTATCCCCTGTATAGTACGTCTTTTCAATATACAATAACTCTACCGCACATTACATATGTTACAGACATACGTTAACTGTATTATAATAGATTTTCCTCACATACACCAGATATATTAAAGAATGTTTTCCTAGCATTAGCATACACAAACTGTATTATAATACATTTCCCGACATACTCTAACAATATTATAATATATTTTCCACGCACACACTATTATTAAAGAAGATTCTCTTGACATAGACTAACTATATAATAATACATTTTCGTGACATATACTAACAACAACAACAGCACCCACCACTACAACATTCAGAACCACCAGCACCAACAACAATACTGCCCAACCACCACCATCAAAAACAACAACACAACCATCACTACAACAACTCTCCACCACTCTCCATCCACTACCACCAACAACAACCACAACACGCCCCCACCAGCCACATCAACACCCCCAACCACTACCACCAACTATCATAAATGCTACATTCCCCAACCACTACCACTAACATCAACCACAAAAACAACTATCATAAACCCTACCACTCCAATTAGTAAGTCTTAACTTTATGACCAAATAATATTCTGACGTGATTTCATCGTTTCCCTTATTTACGATACTCTTAAATACAACTATTCTATTCAACAGAGATTTTTGCGCCGTTCAACAGTTTTTTCCATAGTCGCCATTTTGAAATAATTACATTATTGCATTCTGCTTTATCTACTTACAATAACTTCGCCATACAGAGCAAATAACATCTATTATTTCTCGTACTTAATGTTTTTACGACCATAAAAATATGTTGTTTTTATATATGTGTATATATATATATATATATATATATATATATAATTTATTTTTAAGATAAGATACACACATACAAACACACACACACATATATACACACACACTCATATATATATACGTATATATATATACGTATATATATATATATATATATATATATATATATATATATATATATATATATATATGCATAGATATATATACATATATATATATATATATATGCATAGATATATATATATATTATATATATACGGGTAGTTCAATCTCTATGTATTCTACCCATCTATCTAACACTCAATCAGTTTATCCAGATATATATATACACACATACATAAATCGCTGTTGTTGGTGTAAATTGCGTTCGCTGTATTTTTAACTGAGCAAGAGTTCATTGACATCATCAAAGATTTATCATGGATCCGGGTGGTGTCCTATTGAAATTTCTTATGTATTGGTAGATAGATATTAGTTCACTTTTTGTGGAGATCAAAACTAACAATAACATCTCCAAATCAAACACAATAAAAATAAAAACAATAGCAACAGTAAAATCCTCCACTCCAAGTACTGCTACAACAATAACAACGAACATATTAACAACAACTACAACAATAACAACAACAACATTATGGTTCACATGACATCCTCCCTATATCTAGACACCCTGTCTCAGGAATTCCACCAACCTTGTATTTCCGACAATGTTTCTTTACTTTCTTTTCTTCTTCCCTTCCATCCTTCCTCCTTTCCTTCCATTTGCTCAACACCCTAACACATGTGAATGTATGTGTACATTTGTGTGTATGTGTGTGTGTGTGTGTGAGAGAGAGAGTGTGTGATCGGCTATCTGCCATTTCCAAGTATGTGTGAATGCGTGTGTGTATGTATTCGCATCTCTCGCCCACATCACAAAAAACATTATCTATCAAACCAGCCATCAATCATATAACTATCTATTTATCTAAGTATTTATCTATGTACACACACACATTACATATATATATGAGTGTGTGTGTACCTCCATGTCTCTCCCCCCCCCCCCCTCTCTCTCTTTCTCTCATATATATATATATATATATATATATATATATATATATAGCCTGACACACACAATTACTTATATCACTCTCTATATATAGTGAGTAACACTTTATTTAGGCGAGTTAAAATGTGCTCTCTGGGGCCAATGTGCACACACACACACACACATATATATATATATATATATATATATATATATATATATATATGAGTCCCAGGTTCAATCGGGGATAACTTCAGTTAGTAATGTTCTCAACACATTAGTTGAGTGTAGAAATCAAGTTTAATATATAAATGGACTCTACATGACTAAAACAGTTTCATTCAAAAGAAATCATCCAGAAAGCCTTATATATATATATCAAAAGAAATCATCAGGCTTTCCGGATGATTTCTTTTGAACGAAACTGTTCTCGTCCCGTAGAAGCCATTTATATATTTCTACTAGAGGCACAAGGACAACAATTTTGGGTGTAAAGGGAAAGTCGATTAAATCGACCCCATTGGATTACTGGTACTTTATTTTTTTCCGTTATGGATGTAAGGCAAAGCTAACCTCGGCAGGATTTGAACTCAGAACGTAAAGGGCAAGTAACTCTATGCTGCACAGCATGACGTCCGACCATCTACCAATACTGCCAATCCACTCTTTCTAATAAGGAGGAGGAGGGGGTCATTAAGACAGATCCAATGAGATTAAGTGCGACTCAACTTTACGGTGTGTATATATTCCAAGAATTGTAAACACATCTTTGTTAATTATCTCTCAATAACCATTCCTCCCCCCACCCCTCTCTCTCTTTCCCACACTTTATATATATATTTCTGTATGTATTTATATATATATATATATATGTATGTGTTCATATATATATATATATGTGTGTGTGTATATATATATATTTATATATATATGTGTGTGTGTGTGTTTGTTATATGCGTGGTTAGGTAAACGGCATATAGATATATATAAGCGTTTGTGTGTATATATATAAATGTATATAAGAGTGTTGATATGTGTGTGTGTATGTATAAGCTATAGATATCAGTTAACAGTAGAGACTCGATTTCAAGTTAGTACTCGGTAAAAACCTAATTACTCTGTCATTGGGATTTCAAAACAAACCACAACACCGACACCAGCACAAGCTTCATCACCAACACCACACGACTCCGTGACTCATGGGGGGGGGGGGCAAACGCTAAGAGTTCAATTTGGCGTATAGAAACTGTGTAAAAATTGGTTATATATATATATATATAACTTAGTTGACGTTAGGAAGGGAATTCAGCCGTAAACCAACCCAATAAATATATATAATATATATATATAAGTATTAAATTGTTAAACAATATTCGATGATTATGTCAAAGAATGATTTTTACAGTAGATTGGAAGCACTCAACGAAAAATAATTTTCAGGAGTTATTAATATAAGTATTAATAAAATAGATAAAATACCTTGATTAAATCTTAACCATTTAACATCTCAGGGTATGTCATGTATCATTATATTTTGTCTGATGAGGACGTACTGTTGTACATCCGAAATATGTATAATAAAATGTAATTGATCAAAAGAACATCTATTTTATTAATACTTATATATATATATGTGTGTGTGTGTAGAGAGAGAGAGAGAGAGAGAGAGAGAGAGAGAGAGAGAGAGAGAGAGAAACAGACAGAGAAAGAGAGAGAGAGAGGGAGATATAGAGAAAGAGAGAGAGAGAGTGAGAGAGAGAAAGAGATAGAGAGAGAGGGAGCCAGAGATAGAGAGAGAGGGAGGCAGAGATAGCGACAGAGATGCAGAGATAGAGAGAGAGTGACCAAGCTGAAACTTGAAAACTATAATTTACACTACTTAGACATATTGAGTACTCATTCAGGTAATGTATAAATATCTAAAGTCCAATGATACCTTCAACACCCATTCTAATACACACACACACACACACACATATACATGTGTGTATATACATATATATACATATATGTGTGTGTATATATATACATATATGTACATATATATGATATATATCATATATATCATATACATAAATGTGTGTGCGTATATATACATATATATACATATATATGATATATATCATATACATATATGTGTGTTTCTGTGCATATATATATACATATGTCAGTGTGTATTTGTGCATGTCTCTTTCTTTCTCTCTCTCTCTATATATATATATATATATATATATACAATATATATACAATATGCATATATGTGTGTTTCTGTGCATATATATATGTGTGTGTGTGTGTGTTTGTGCGTGTGGATATATATGTGTGTGTGTATTTATGTGTGTCTAAAACCATAATCTAAACATGTAGTAAGTGTAAACTAGTAAGCACCTGATAGATATCGGCAGACGTCAGAAAGCCGATATAAAATAAGGTTAACGACCACCATATATTTTAATATGTTAGAAGTAGAGAAATGTTATTATGGTGAGTGGTGAATGCCCGACAGGAAGTTGTATCGACTGAACGGAAACTGCCGCCATTTTATTGTCTTCCAAAGTTCCTGTTTGATTTGAACTCTGACAATTTTCGGCCTCTTCAACTCCACAATGATATGATGACCAGTGAACTGTTTTCTCCTGGACAATAAATAACAATATGGAATAGGCAAATCTATCGTTTCTACTATTATACCATTTTATATACTTTACAGCTAAATGTGAGGTGAAGGGTTCGCGTCAGCTAACAAAGCAGACGAAATGTCATAGATGGGTAGAGAATAGTAACAGCGACAACATTGCTTAATGTATGTATATATGTACGCATGTATATATGGTTATATGTATATATGTATGTATGTGTGTACATATGTATATATGGTTGTATGTATGTATGTATGTATGTACGCATGTATGTATGTATATATGTATGTGTGTACATATGTATATATGGTTGTATGTATGTATGTATGTATGTATGCATGTATATATGGTCGTATGTATATGTATGTATGTATGTATGTATGTATGTATGTATGTATGTATGTATGTAGTGAAGAACAGAAGTTAGGAGAGATGGTTGGGGGATGTTTTTTCAACAATAAAAATCTGCCCATCCATCTCATGCATACATTCATTCATACATACATAGAGACAGACAAGAGACATATACATGCATACGTACCTACATCTATTATACACACACATAAATACAGACATAAAGACAAACAGACATATAGACCTGCTGATAATACCAGCACGAAAAATGCCACGTTAAACAATCTTGTTGAATTATGGTTTGTTCTGCTAAACACTTCAACAACAACACCACCAACAACAATACTCTCTATTACAATGTTAACAACACCAACAACAACTCTAACTATTACAATGTCCGTCTCTAAGGTCAAACGGCCGCCATTTTGATTTTAATTATTTGGTTTTGTTGTTGTTTTCCGTGTTTTATTTTTCCACGTTGCTCTCTTGTCTCTCTCTTCCCCATCTCTATCTATCTATCTATTCTTCTAGCTATATCTCTAACTCATTTCCTGTAACTACACCTCTATCTCTTCCCCCCCTCTCCTTTCACCGATCTCCCCTCTCTCTATCTCGTTCCATCCCACCCCACTTTCACCTATCTTCCTTCCCAAGAAACCCTCACTGAGTTTCAGAAAAGATCTGTCTGTTTATTTCAACATTTCAACCCCCATAAAAATGCCATTGTTATTTGACAGAAAATTTCCTACCAAATGGCAATATTTTGTTAGTTCTTGGTGGCTTTTTAAAGACCGTTTGACATGTTGTGGGGCCAGCTATTTACTGATCCGGTACCTTGTTGCTTTAACATTGCTAACCCAGCGGGGTCATAGACACCAGAGATATGTGGCTGGAACGGAGCCATCTTCTCTGTAGACAATGGCAATTGATGTTAAAGAAAGAAATATGTTTACAATGATGTTACTGTTCGATTTATAAGACAATAACTAACGGGGCATTGTGTCGTCAGGTAAAGTCTTAAACATTTTAACCATACTCACACGTGCACACATCTATATGTATATATATATATATATATATGTGTGTGTGTGTGTTGGTGTGTGTGTATATATACATATATGCATTCATACATAAACACACACACATATATATATATAAATATATATATATATATATATATATATATATATATATATATATATATATATATATATATATATATATATATATATATATATATATATATGGGTTCGAATTTTAATAATGCGAATTTAGTTCCCCAGTGAGTGAGTGAGGAAGAAGCTATGACCGTTCTATTCGGCTTGCTTCGTCTCTTATATATATGGGTGTATATATATATATACCGAATTCCCTACACATACATAGATACAGATTACTATACACAGAGAAACACCGGCACACACACACAGTTATATAGAAGCTACTACACACATACAATTAAATGAGTCTATCCCTGTTTAGATACAGACCACTTTACACACAGAACGACCGACACATACACAGATACAAACCACTACACACACAGAACCACCGACACATACACAGATACAGACCACTACGCTAAGAACTCCCGACACACATACATAACCACCAACGCATACACATTTAAGTGAGTCTATACCAGTTAGATAGAGACGACTACACACATAGAACCACTGACGCATACACAGATACAGACCAGACCACTACACACACACAGAACCACCGATACACACACATATACAAGAGTCTCTCACAGATAGAGACCACTACACACAGAACCACCGACACATACACAGATACTGGAGTCTATCCCAGTTAGATAGAGACCACTACACACACAGACACACACAGAACCACTGACACATACACATATACAAACCACTGCACACACAGAACCATCGATACAGACACATATACAGGAGTTTATCCCAAATAGATAGAGACCACACAGAACGAGACACACACAGACAGATGCAGACCAGTACACACACATAACCATCGATATACACACAGTTAGCTGAGTTATCCCAGTTAGATAGGGACCACTAATCTGTTGGTTTCGAACTAGATTGATCCTAAACGTGAGTTGTATCTAATCCGTGGCTGATTAGAAGTGTCAAGGAGACACCAACCTCTTACATTGATCTGATGAAGTAAAAACCACTGGAATGGACGTTTATCTCATGCTTCAGTATCATCATCATCATCATCGTAGTATCTACCACGATCATCATCATCATCATAACTACCATCATAATCATCACCATCATAACTACCAACGTCATCCTAAATACCATCATCACCACCACCATCATGATCATCGACATAACTACCATCATCATCATCATCATCATAAGTACCATCACCATCATCATAACTACCATCATCATCATCATCATCATCATAATTACCATCACCATCATCGTTATGGTCATCATCATCATCATTATGATTATCCTCAAGTACTGCCATCATCACCGTCACCATCAACATCACCATCATTATTAACATCATAACTATCATCATCATCATCAATACCCAAACTACCGACATCATTATCATCATCACCACTACCACCACCATCCTAATCCCAATCATGTCTTCATTATCTCCCCTTCATTTCACACCCACCTGCCACCTTCCCTCCTACCAACATCAATCCCTCTCACCTCATAGCCTTAGTCAATAGACCCGTTAACTAGCGCCTGTTTGTTGCTAGTCGGCCATATTAACAAGCACCGCCAACACAGCACCAACCACACGCACACACAGGAATATGTATATATATATATATATATATACACACACATATATATATAATTATATATATGCACATATATACATGTGTGTGCATATATGTATGTAGATATGTGTACAGACATACATATATATATATTCATATATACATATATATATATACATATATATATATATATATACATATACACACATATATATAACATATATATATATATATATACATAAATACATACATACACACACATATATAACATATATATATACATACACACACATATATAACATATATACATACATAAATACATACATACAGACACATATATAACATATATATACATACATAAATACATACATACACACACATATATAACATATATATATACATAAATACACACACACATATATAACATATATATATACACAAATACATACATACATACATACATAACATATATATATACATAAATACACACACATATATAACATATATATATACATAAATACATACATACATACATAAATATATATATATATATATATATATATATATATATATATATATATATATATATATACGTATTTATAGATATAAATACATATATATGTGTGTGTATGCATTTATCTATATGTATATATATATATATATATATATATATATATATTTATATATATCATTCATATACACCACCTTCACACATATCCCACACCACAACAACAACAACCACGACCGCCATTTTATTTATTCCCAGACTCTCCGTTCTGTTATAACTCCAGGATAATCACTTGATGAGGCACACTTCATCCTTCTCCTCGCTTTCTTATACTTAATCTCTCTCTCATCCCTCTCTCTCTTTCTATTCTTACTCTCTTTTTTTCACTCTCTCTCTCTCTCTTCTTACTCCATTTTCTTTCTCTCTCCTCTCTTTCTCTCTCTCTCTCTCTCTCTCTCTCTTCTCTTACTCTCTCTACCTCTCTTTCCTCCTACTTCCCTCACTCTTCACTACAGTACACTTACTTCTCTCTTTTTTCTCTTTCTCTTCTCAGACTTTCTCTCCTCTTCCCTTACTCACCTTACTTTCTACTCTCTCTCTCTCTCTCTCCATCCCTCCTCCCTTCTCTATCCCCTCTCTTCCTTTCTTCTTCCTCTCCTTACTCTTTCTTCCTTGCTCTACTCTGTTACCTGTCTCCTCTCTCTACTCTTTCCTCCTCCCCCTCCTCTTCCTATCAACAACTGTAACATACGGTTCAATTAAGAATTTCCATGTAATCCATCAACAGGAATTTGCCGAAGGATATTGGATAGAATCTCTGTGAAGATGGCAGCCTCTCCCACCTCCACCACTGCCACCCACCATCAACACCACACCACCACCACCAATACTATCGTCATCAACATCATCAACGCCAATATCATCACCATCAACACCACCATTGCAACCCACCATCACCAACCACACTCCTATTTTCTGATTCTCTCTCTCTTATATATATACATATATATGCGTGTGTGTGTGTGTGCATATATATATATGCGTATTTGTGTGTGCATATATATATATATGCGTACTTGTGTGTGCATATATATATATATATATATATATATATATATATATATATATATATATATATATATATAAATTCTTCCTTATTCAGAGAAGCCCGCCAGGCCCGCACTAAATAGTTTTGCCGTTTGTCACACACAGTCTCACGCAATCTCACAAAGTCCCACATAATCTCACACAGTCTCATACAATCTCTCAGTCAAATATAGAGAGTGGGGACTATATAGAGAGGCCTCAATAATAAATAATAATAGGTATTAATAGACATCAATTAAATGTTCGAATTAAGTCACACTTTAATTCTTATTAACCTCATCTATCTACAGAAATATGGTGGATATTACTCCAGTATTCCCTCTGGTGGGGAGTCGATTCAATATGGCGGTGTATGTCGGAATATGGCAGACGGAGAAACTATTGTGACGTCAGAGCAGTGAGCTAAATACAACACAACAACACCACACAACACACAGGCATTCAATTTGCCCTCCATCCCTCCTTCCTCAACTCACGCCTAGGGCCGCCGTCTATGCACCACCCTTCGCCTTTAATCCCTAAAGGGGATTTTTATAAAAGACGTTAAGTTGTAATTTACTAAGGGGTCAATTCGTCCAACTTTGTCCCTTAAATACCTTCCTGTTTTCACCTTTTAGGAAATAAAATTAACAAAAAGGAAAAGAAGGAAAAGAACGAAATTGCCCTTATGGCTTCTGTCCCACGGAGATTATGACACTTTCTTAACATATATTGAATAGTAACAACACACTTCATTTTTCCTCTTCCTCCTCCCCCTCTTCCTCATCTTCCCTCTATAATTGTCCTTGTGTAGCAATATGGTATATGCTTTTATATTTTCTTGTCTGACTGTATATATATTTGTGAGTGTGTGTATGTGTATATATGTAAAACAGTTCTACTTTTAAATGTCTTGTTGAAGACACAACAACTTTCCGGTTTCAATGTCTTTATTAGCATCTACTCGCATCACAAATCAAAAGACAAGATGGAGTAGATGTTTAAGACCAGAAAGAAAAGGAAGCACTAAAGAGAATCACTAAGATAAGAGAATCACTAAGATAAGAGAATCACTAAAAGGAAGCACTAAGATAATCATGGAAGAGGTCGCAGAATGTGTGACGAAAGAACCTTAATGAATGGATAACGAGCAATAAATAAATATATATATATATGTGTGGGGGTGTTGAATATAAGTGTGTGCGTGTGTGTATAAAGTATTACCAATTATATATATATATATATATTAATTCAAAATATTAACAAAAATAGACATTCGTGTGATCAAGTATATTTTATTATACATATTGTTTAACCTTTAAATATATATATATATATATATATATATATATATATATATATATATATATATATATATATCAAAACAAAAAGTGAGCAAAGCTACGGAAAGGGATAATAAAAAAAAACCCTCCTGCTCCCTTCCCAAAAAAATACGAGTGGAAAGAGGCGGGAAAAAATTATAAAACCTCTAATACGTCAAATGATGTTGACAAAATAAGGGCCTAGTGCTAAAAGAATAGAATTGGTGTTATGAAAATAAGGGATCACTTTTGAAATGGTGAAGAAGAAGAAGAAGAAGAAGAAGAAGAAGAAGAAGAAGAAGAAGAAGAAGAAGAAGAAGAAGAAGAAGAAGAAGTCAACAACAACAACAACAACGCTTTAAAGACGATACTCGTGTAAAGAGGCAAAAATAACAGCTAAAACGTTTAACACGCACACACATGTAACGTGTGTGTGTGTGTGTGTTTATGTGAGATACAGAGTGTGTAGTGTAGACTGGATATGCGGCGGGTGTGTGTGTGTGTGTGTGTATGTGTGTGTCTTCTCTCTACATATATTTTTTGTCATATTTTCTTTCTATTTATCTATCTGACTCTCTCCCACTTCTCTCCCTTGCTTCTATCTATCTATCTGACTCTCTGCCTATCCATTTCTCGCTTTCTCTTTCCCTCTATTTCTCCCAAGCTATCCCTCTCAGTTCTCTTCCACTCTCTATCTCTCCCAGTTCTCTTCCTTGCCTCTATCTCTCTCACTCTGTGACTATCTATTCCTCTCTCTCTCTCTCTATCCATCTATCTATGTCTCCCACTCTATCTCCCTTGCTTCTATATATATATATATATCTCTATATATATATATATGTGTCTATCCGTCCATCTATCCATCCATCCATCCTTCCATCCATCTAACTATCTATCCTTTTCTTTCACTCTCTCTCTCTATCTATCTCTCCTCTGGCTGTCTCTCTTTAACAGAAATCTACTTCCGGAAGTAACTGTAAGCAATCAGTTATGTCAACAAACCAGACATGCCCACTGGGTCAAAGGTAACATCCGATGAAGGTTCGGCCGACTTTTGTACTCGTTGTCTTCTTTTGATCAGCGAGACAAGAAGGGGGGGAGGAGGGGATGGTGGTGGTTTGAGGATGATGAGGATGGTGATGATGATGAGGAGGGTGACGGTGATGATGATGGTGGTGGTAGTGGTGGTGTAGGGGAGGAGGGGATGATTACAGAGAGTTCGCCATGTTGAATCACTTTGTCTGGGGAGGGTGATAGTGTGTGTACAATGGTAGTGTATATGTATATACATATATATATATACATATATATATATATATATATATACATACACACATATATATACATATATACAAATACATATACATTATATATATATATAGTAATAATAATAAATTTGAAGACTAAAATCCACACATATATATATATATATATATATATACACACACACATATATATATATACACACACACACACACATATATGTAGATGCTAATATATTCATGCGTTTTAAAGTACATCTATGTGTGTGTATGTATGTGTATTTATATACACGTGTATGCGTGTGTGTATGTGCGATAACCAGATCCATATGTACTTCACAAAATACATCTTACTTGTCTAAAACCAAGTATTCTTTCACTAAGTGTACTCTATAATTAATTAGAAATTAATTAGAGCTGTGACCAAAGTCTAAGATGAAGGGTGAATCCTAATGATATTTAAGAGTGTGAATTTCTTAATCTATATATAAATTCGAACAACTTCCGTCCGTCTGTCACACAATGTGTGTTTGTGTGTATTTGTGTGAATGTGTCTGTGTGTGTAAAAGGAAGGAAGGGGGTGGTCAAAAAGCTATAGCAAAAAAGAGAAACTCACGTTCCATGTATAAAATACACATATATATATGCCAACATAAACGAACCTCTTATTTTTATCTAAAGACATGTTTTCCAATTCCACCCCGCCCGTCCCCTCAATCTATCTTATTTCTCATTTTTTCTTCTGATGAAGGACTAGGGTCCGAAACGTTAAGACCCTCTTCCTGCGATTTCAAGCGTCAACCTAATATATTCCTTCCATATACTGTACCGATTGTGTTGTTATTTCTGTTTACCTTTTACACACACACACACACATATATATATATATAATATATTAACAAATGGAAACTATATTTATAAAACCATATTTATTTCATTATACATATTTCAAGGACACCATGAAATATGTTTAATGAAATAAATATGGTTTTATAAATATAGTTTCCATTTGTTAATATATTGTATTTTTACTCCAAAAATTTGTTGAGTGCTTTATATCAGTTATAAAAATATTTGCTTGTTGTATCCCAACAAATTAAATATAACTTCTATATATATATATATATATATATATATATATATATATATATATATATATATATATATATATAACGAAGGAAATGTGGTAAGGAACCAGATGGACCATAACGCACCAAAGTACTCAATACTTAGGGTAGTAGAGTGGGTAATAGGAACGAGTAGGACCCCGACGGCTGAGCTCAAGCCGTTTCGACGGCTTGAGCTCAGCCGTCGGGGTCCTACTCGTTCCTCTCTCTCTCTCTCTCTCTCTCTCTCTCTCTCGAGAGAGAGAGAGAGAGAGAGAGAGAGAGAGAGAGAGAGAGAAACTCAAAATAGTCTCGAACAATTAAATAACTCAAAGAAAGGTTTTTCTGAGCCATGTAATATAATTGAATATAAAAGAGAGATAAACACATATATAAACATATATGTGTTCAAATCGTAAGGGGCCAGATTCGCTAGGGTGAATAAAATAGTAACTATTAACAATAGGGTTTGCCAGACTCAATTTAAAAGAATAAATTAAGAAAAGAAATACAAAGTGATATTGGGCTGGTCCCCTACGATTTGAACACGTATATGTTTATGTCTGTGTTTATCTCTCTTTTATATTCAATTATATATATGTATATATATATACATTCACACACATACAGATATACATATATATGTATATATATATATCCATAAATATATATATATTTATACATTGACAAACACATATATATTTATATGTTTGTCTGTGTGTGGATGTATGCCTGTACATGTATATGTGTGTGAATGTGTGTGTGTATATATATATATATATATGCATGTGTGTGTGAATGTATATATATATGTGTGTGAATGTATATATATATATATATGTGTGTGTCTGTGAATGTGTATATATATATATATATATATATATATATAGAGAGAGAGAGAGAGAGAGGGGGGATAGAGAGAGAGGGCTGAGAAAGAATGAGAGAGATTATACACGTTTGGAAATATAATTTTAACTAGGAATCCATATGATTTTACATCAAAACTATATTAATATGGTGTCCTTTCAACAACCCCTCCTTGCTAAATAACTATCTCACTCACCCCTTCACTCTTCACTCCCACATCATCATCATCATCAACTTCATTACTACAAATTACCGCCATCACCTCAGGCGATGACAGTAAATCCTCTTCTCATCACCACCACCACCACCACACTGCCTTCCCCCCCTTCCACCTCCACCCTGCACGCCATTACCTGCCCCCACCACACCCAACACACCACCACCACCTCAATACACCATCACCACCATCCCACACAGCACCACCCCACCATCACCTCCACCCTGCACACCGTTACCTGTCCCACCACCCTGCACACCATAACCTGCCCCACCACACCCAACACACCACCACCACCACCTCAATACACCATCACCACCATCCCACAGAGCACCACCACCACCAGCACCACCACCCTGCACATCATTACCTCCCTCACCACCCCAACACACCACCTCAATA
Source organism: Eledone cirrhosa (assembly GCA_964016885.1). Lineage (NCBI taxonomy): Eukaryota > Metazoa > Mollusca > Cephalopoda > Octopoda > Eledonidae > Eledone > Eledone cirrhosa. The sequence continues at coordinate 25,737,115 of OZ024759.1, read as the reverse complement.
CCCCCATCACCACCATCCATCCCACACACCACCACCACCACCACCACCACCCTGCAATCCATTACCTTCCCCACCACCCCAACACACCACCGCCACCACCCTGCACACCATTACCTTCCCCACCACCCCAACACACCACCGCCACCACCCTGCACACCATTACCTCCCCCACCACTCCAACACACCACCGCCACCACCCTGCACACCATTACCTTCCCCACCACCCCAACACACCACCGCCACCACCCTGCACACCATTACCTCCCCCACCACTCCAACACACCACCGCCACCACCGCCTTCCCACACCTAACACATTTGTTCATCATACAAGCGTATCTGGTGCAACAATTAATATTTTCAATTAAGGATTTCATAATTGCATATATCATCAGAATCATCATCGTCATCGTTAGTCGTCGTCGTCGTCGGCGGCGGCGGCGGCGGCGGCGGCGGCGGCGGCAACGCCATCATCATCATCATCACTTTCATTACTATCAATATAATTGTCTACGTCGCTACCACCACCATCACCATTATAATTATTTACGTCGCTACAACCACCGTCACCACTACCATCATCACCACTAACATCACCATCATCAACACCATCATTATAATTATCTACGTCGCTACCACCACCATCACCATCACCATCACCACCACCATCATCACCATCATAACTATCATCACCATCGCTATCATTCACCATCGCCATCATCAATATCATCACCATCGCCATCATCAACATGGCCATTAATATCACCATCATCAACTTCGCCATCACAACATCACCGACATACCCATCATGATCATCCCCATCATCACCTTCACCATCATCACCACCATCATCATCACCATCGCTATCATCACCATCGCCATCATCAACATCACCACTGATGTCACCATCGCCATCATCAACTTCGCCATCATCACTATCGCCATCATCAACATCACCACTGATGTCACCATCGCCATCATCAACTTCGCCATCATCACTATCGCCATCATCAACATCACCACTGATGTCACCATCGCCATCATCAACTTCGCCATCATCACCATCACCATCATCCCCATCATCATTCTTATCAAGCACGACACTTTCTAGAGGTTTAACCATGCATTTACACC
>OZ024759.1:25718482-25723482 GCA_964016885.1 Eledone cirrhosa | reverse complement strand
TGGTACTTTATTTATCGACCCCGTAAGGCTGAAAAGCAAAGCTGACCTTGCTGGGATAATAATAATGATAATTTCTTTAAAGTGCAGATATAGGCAGGTATAAAACTTTGCAATTCTAGGTTCCCTAAATATTTCTAGAACATTGTCTCATATTAACATTCAACAGGAGGAGGAGGGGGAAGGGGAGAGAGAGGGAGTGAGATAGAGAGTGAGAGAGAGTGAGAGAGAGAGAAAGAGGGAGAGGGAGAGAGAGAGAGTGAGAGAGTGAAGGAAGGACTACTAGCCATTCTCCATTGCTAAATGAAAGACGGTAGTTCAATCTTCACTATATATTCGACTGATATCCGAAATCCGGATCTGTCTTGATCACGTGATAACAACTGTTCGATATAAACCGACCAATTTCCGCCATCTTTAGGAACTCTGTGAGTGTGAACTAGTCGCTTCATTTATTGTACAGGGATTTGGAGTTTGTTGGAGGTGTTGGGTACTTGGTGATGGTTGTGATAGTGAGGAGTGGGTAGTTTGGGTATTAGCTAGAGGTCTGGTGCTTATTGGGGGTGAGGTGTGTGATGGTGAGAGTTGTGATGTGAGGGGTGGGTAAGAGGTGTGTTGTATTGGGGACTGAAGCTTATTGTAGGTGAGGGGTGTGGTGGTGAGGGGTGGGGAGGCGGTTATTGTATAGGGGGCTGGTGCTTATTGTATTAGAAACCACTACGTTTATTGTTGATGGTTCTAACCCCAATCTGGTTGGTAATTACATCCGGGCATTTAATATAATATTAATAAATCTGAACGTCTATTGGAAGTATTGTGCTGAGGTAGAATATAATGTTTCGTTTCCGTAATATAATAGACCACAACCATCATCATCATTGTCATTGTTATCACTATCACTACTGATTTCACTATATATGTATGTGTATATGTATATATATATGTATATGTGTGTGTGGTGTATGTGTATATGTGTATATGTAGATGGATGATGAAAAGATATACAAATATATGTTAAAAACGTAAGGAAGATAATTATATTTTGATATATATATATATGTGTATGTGTGTGTGTGTGTGTGTGTGTGTGTGTGTGTGTGTGTGTGTGTACATATATAAATACGTATATATATATACATACATATATTTATATATATATATATATATATATATACGTATATTGTAAGGGAAGATAGAAAGAGAGGAAGAGATCACTCCTTTTGTTGACCCAACAATAGATCTCCTCCATCAACCATAGTTGTCTTTCCTTACAATCACTCTTCATACCATAAAACCAATTAAATCACATTATCTGCTCAGAAACCGCATGTTTTGTTGCGAGCTGGCATATTGCTGTATATTTCTCTATGTTTTGTTGTGAGCTGCCATATTGCTGTATATTTCTCTATGTTTTGTTGTGAGCTGCCATATTGCTGTATATTTCTCTATGTTTTGTTGCGAGCTGCCATATTGCTGTATATTTCTCTATGTTTTGTTGTGAGCTGCCATATTGCTGTATATTTCTCTATGTTACTATTGTTGTTAATGTTGTTGTTGATGTTGTTACTGCTGTCAAAATTGCTGGCCTTGTGCCTAAATTAGAATACATTATTGTTGTTATTGTTGTTGTTTCTCTGTAGATCTAGCCGGTCTCCTGTATGATTTAGCATTTTAACGATATGGATGGAAGGGCAGGAAGTGACCCTTGACCTATCAAGACACCATTTCTCCCAATGGCAGTTGGTGTGATTTAAACTCGGATGTACACTGCTAGATCAGATAGGGTTAAGCATGTATTTCATCCAGTATTTCAACTATACCACCAATCTAGCACCCTAACTGAGCTGAAATAGCAGCCAATTTTCCCTCAAATCATACAAGGCCGTCTTAAATAATGATATCGTATATTGCTATATTGGAAACCACAAGTCACTAATAACAGGGGGAGGAAGCTCTCCTACCCCGATGTCATCTTCAGAGATCCTGGTATTGAAATCCAGGACTTGGCAACGACAATGAATGTCAGACCCACGTGAAGATCAATTGTGAGTCCATTTCGGCTGAGGCCGCCGGATGATGATATGGCACTCTGTATGATCTACTCTTAAATACAGGATGTCTGGTGTGTGTATATATATATATATATATATATATATAGATAGATAGATAGATATATATATATACGATATTAACAAATGGAAACTATATTTATAAAACCATATTTATTTCATTATACATATTTCAAGGACACCAAGTTAAATTATGGTGTGCTTTCATCAGATAAAATATAATATAGAGCAGTTTTATAAATAAATATTGACATACCCTTAAAGAATGCAACCATTACTGTTGGAAGCTCCCGGATATATATATATATATATAAATCAAGAGGGATACAGTAAGAAACTGGTTAGACCATAACTCACCAGAGTACTCGATACTTACGGTAGTAGAGTGTGGTTATATGAGTGTATGTGTGTATGTATACATGTATATGTGTATATATAAATACATATATATATATATATATATATATATATATATATATATATATAGGAACGAGTAGGACCCCGACGGCTGAACTTAAGCCGTTTCGACGGCGTCCAAAATTAGCCGTCGAAACGGCTTGAGCTCATCCGTCGGGGTCCTACTCGTTCCTATTACCCACTCTACTACCCTAAGTATTGAGTACTTTGGTGCGTTATGGTCCACCTGGTTCCTGACCACATTTCCTTCGTTATATATATATATGTATGTATATAAATACTGTATATATAGATAAGTGTATATGTGCGTATTAAGTAAATATATATATATGTATATATATAAAGAGAGAGACAGAGAAGAGAGAGAGGGGGTTCTATATGAAATTATGAATCTATATAGACATATAGAGAACATATACATGCATTTGATTGACAAGGAAAGTATTTGAAAATGCAACTCGTCAGAAAATAACCACAATTTTCCGCTTTATTAAACCGGATGCTAGGAGTGCAGCCCACCCTACATCCCCACCAAACACACACACACACATACACACCACATCACACACACAAAACAGTCATATTATTTGTTCATTGCAGAGATAAAAGTAAATAACTTGGTTTTGGTAACATCACACAATACACGAGCAGGAATTTTTACACATTCTACTCAGAAATACACACACACACACACATATATATATATATATATATGTGTGTGTGTATGTGTGTACATAAATATATGTACGTATTTTATATAGAGAGAGACACAAATAATTATATATATATGTGTGTGTGTGTATTTATAAATATATATATATACATATATATATGAGAGAGAGAGATAGAGAGGTAAAGAGAGAGAAAAATATACAGAGAGAGACACACAAATAAGTATATATATATATGTGTGTGTGTGTATGTGAGCGTGTGTGTATGTATATATGTGTGTGTGTGTGTGTGCGTGCGTGCGTGTGTGTTTGTCGTATGTTTATTGGTTAGCCTCGGGGAAACCCGTAAATCTCCACTGGTGGCAATCGCGGGATGTCTGTGTGTCGTTAATGAAATCTTGTCATTGTGTGTAGCCGTACGTCAAAAGATGTCTAATTTACTTTCGTATTTTTCTTTACAAAAATCCTTGATTAGTTTCTTTTTCTTCTATCATGCTTTAGTAAGGAATATTGCAACTACAATATGTGATGTAGTGTGATATATATATATATATATATATATATATATATATATATACATTTGTGTATATACTTATACAATGACATATCATATATATATATATATATATATATATATACACACACACATACATATATCTTTGAATACACATACATATTGTATCGAGATTGTGATGTAGTGATAAATATATGTATGTGATGTGATGTAGTGATAAATATATGTATGCACATATATGAGTGTGTGAATGCATATATATATATATATATATATATATATATATATATATATAGCGTTTGGATTAGGGATTAGGGTTTGGCTCACGATCAAAAGGTTGTGAGTTCGATTCCCCGATGAAGTAGTGAGTTCTTTCCCTTAGCCAAACACCTTATTTCATGTTGCTTCAGTTACAAATGCCAGCCGAAGAGCCCGACCTCCTTAGAGAGTAAGGAGTTAAGAGTAGAGACAGATGCTTGCTTAAGGGTGGGGGTGGGGGGTTCTTGCATTTGCTTGTGTGCTGCGTATATCTACACATTGTGCTGTTATGTACGATTGTGACTGTGTTGAGTATATGCTTTGTGGTTTGTCTTATATTAATTATTATTATAGGGCGGTGGATTGGCAGTATCGGTAGAGGGTCGGACGCCATGCTTTGACGCATAGAGTTACGGCCCTTGCCATTCTGAGTTCAAATCCCGCCGAGGTTAACTTTGCCTTTCATCCTTACGGGGTCGATAAAATGAAGTACCAGTAATGCACTGGGTAATTGCTGGCCTTGTGCCAAAAAGTAGAAACAATTAATTAGTAGTAACTGTATATAATATGAGCTGTTTGCTTCTAAACAGTTTTCTACTTCCACTCTTGTTACTTTCTAGCATTTTTTTTTTTTTTCTATTTCCATCAAGGTCCGTCCTCCGTGTATGCTGGGTAGCTATATTCTATGTATATCGACTTTGAATTATATGCTTTGGACCATTGTTAGTAGATTCCTGTTTCTTTTTCTGTTTAAGCTCTTCAATTCAGCTAACTTCCAATTGAAGCTGGAACAGCTAATGTATTTATACCTATTATCTTATTTCTAGCATTAAGTATAGGTTTTAATATTAGTTTAACTCTCCTGTCACACTCTTTTCTGATTTTCTCCATTTCTCTATGTTTTATTTTATCAGTTCATCTACTTCAACATCACAACTCAAACATCAACAACGACATCCACAACTACTGCTACAACAATAAACAGAACGTTGGGTGGTGAATAGAAGAAAGAAATATTTTGACTTTTATATTCTTGAGAAATGGTATTTAAAAAAAAAAGAAAAAATAATATGG
>OZ024759.1:25710982-25713482 GCA_964016885.1 Eledone cirrhosa | reverse complement strand
ATATATATGTAAAGGTTAAACAAGGTTCGATGAATAAATCAAAGAATTAGTTTTACAATAGATTGGAAAATATACTTGATCACAATGAAGTTCTATTTCTGTTAATATTTTGAATGAATATATATATATATATATATATATATGATAAAATTGAATCTGTATATATACATATATACACAATAGAAGGAACCGAAGTACTATGTATATATATTTACACATTTTTAGTATATAGACATGTAAATATACGAAATATACGTATTTCATATGTGTATGGTAGAGAGATAGATAGAAAATAGACAGACAGAGAGACGGGTAAGCAGATGTGTGTCCAATAAAGTCTCACGGAATAACGGTTAAGTCTTCCTTGACAACATTAAGTCTCATATTTCGGATGTATTCTAACAAAACTTGAGAATGTGTGAAGGTAATGGGGTGTAGGTAAATAAACAGAAAGAATCGGAGAGAGGAGACCATAACAACTCAGAGAGAGATATGTAGATAGCTAGATAGAAGGATAAATAAGTGCGTGTATATATATATATATATATAGAGAGAGAGAGAGAGAGAGAGAGAGAGAGAGAGAGAGAGAGAGAGAGAGAGAGAGAGAGAGAGAGAGAGAGAGAGAGAGAGAGAGAGAGAGAGAGAGATGGATAGTTAGGTAAATAGATGGCTAAGTGTACATATATATATATATATATATATATATATAGAGGTTATATTTAATTTGTTGGGATACAACAAGCAAAATATTTTTATAACTAATATAAAGCACAACAAATTATTGGAGTAAATATACAATATATTAACAAATGGAAACTATATTTATAAAACCATATTTATTTCCTTAAACATATTTCAAGGGCCACCAATGCCTCCTATCCAGGAGATTCCAACCAGAATGGTTGTATTTTTTCAGGGTCAATATTTATTTATAAAACTAACCTATATTATATTTTATCTGATGAAAGCGCACCATAGTTTGCCTTGGTGGCCCTTGAAATATGTATAATGAAATAAATATGGTTTTATAAATATAGTTTCCATTTGTTAATATATTGTATATATATATATATATATATATATATATATATATATATATATATATATATATATATAACGAAGGAAATGTGGTAAGGAACCAGGTGGACCATAACGCACCAAAGTACTCAATACTTGAGGTAGTAGAGTGGGTAATAGGAACCAGTAAGACCCCGACAGCTGAGCTCAAGCCGTCGAAACGGCTTGAGCTCAGCTGTCGGGGTCTTACTGGTTCCTATATATATATATATAGTTCGATACACTTGTATTAATTTTCCTTCGTAACGGATATACCTCAGATCGTAAGTTGAATGTTTCTGTATTTCTTATATATTCATGTATATTTAATGTATTTATAATATTAATTCAACGTATCACGCATTTTCGACTGTTATTTTCTCTATATTCAAAGTGGAGAGCTTTTCTGGCGCTACTTTCAAACGGCTTGAAATTCAACCGCCTAATTATGTGATTGGCTATATAGGTTGGGCCTACATATTCCTACGTCTTGGGAAACCACGTGATGACAGTGACAGGCAAGAAGTGCTACTGAGACACTAGTAGACCCGTGTAGCTCAGTTTGTCTAGTTCGATACACTTATATATATATATATATATATATATATATATATATATATATATATATATATATATATATATGGGTGTGTATGTGTGTGTGTATGCGTGTGTGTGTGTGTGTGGAGCCAGGTGGACCATGGCGCACTAGAGTACTCGAGTGGGTAATAGAAAAAGAGTCAGGACTCCGACGGGTGAGCTCCGGCTCAGAACTAGCTGGCGAAACGGCTGGAGCTCAGCCGTCGGGGTCCTGACTCTTTTCCTATATATATATATATATGTGTGTGTGTGTGTGTGTATAAAGAGAGAGAGGGGGGGAGATATACTGATTATGACAATGAAGTGGGGAACGTTAGAGAGAAGCAAATTATATTTGCGAAAGAGATATAAAAATGAGATAGACAGGGTGAAGAAAAAGTGAGAAATTACGGATAGAAAGAGGAATAGGAGTGAGGTGAGCATGATGGAGGGAGGGTGAAGGAGAGAGAAATAAGTAGAGAGAGAAGGAAAGTAATGAGAGAGAGAGGAAAGAGAAAGAAAGAAAGTTAATGAGAGTAAACCAATCTCGAAAAGTCATAAAAAAGTAGTAAAAAAAACCCTTATCCACACCCCCGTTTCTGTCCCTTCTACACTAAAAACAACAACACTTTCTCAACCATTAAAAGTGACTGAAGAAGAAATTAGCTCAAGTAAACTATATGAAAATAAACAGAATAAACTAATAGATATATAAGTATATAGGTAAATAAAGGGAGACAAATACTACAACAATAACTACGATAGTGGCAGCCATTTTGTCTAAAACAACAACGGCGAGTACCATATTAACAACAAGAGCAATACCAATAACAAACACCACCGTAGTAATCACAAGAACAACAACAAT
>OZ024759.1:25705982-25708482 GCA_964016885.1 Eledone cirrhosa | reverse complement strand
GAAAACACCACTCATTTCAAACTGTCGGAAGAGAACATGTCAGAAGGTTATTATGCAACCACTCTGACATCTTCGAAATACGTATAACAGAACTAGGTTATAAACAGATGTACACATAAAACCGTCTCTCGTATTCATAATATATACATAATTGAAAATGAACGAACAAAACACAGGAGGCAATTGATCTCAAGAAAACAGCCGATGAGCGGGAATTGTCTATGTGCTTGTATCTTCCGAATTTCTGTCCCACGTGTTTTATGATTTGCGTGTATTTGTGCGTGTATATATCTATATGTATATATATGTGTGTGTGTGTATATATTTATATGTCTGTATGTGTCTCTGTATGTGTATATATATATATGCGCGTATGTATTGACAGTTACTGATGTTATGCATATCTTAGTCAGAATGGCGAAAATAACAGGTTAAATATATAGAAAATGGCAGTATTGAGTGATAAATTTATACAACTATTCGCGTGAAAGAAAAGAACACAAATAAATACATAAAAGAACAAGAACAACGGCAATAAGATTAACAGCAGCAATGACAACGATGAAAACATACATATATATATATATATATATAAACGACAGACCTTTGAATTCAACATGGAATCTTCGTCGGACCAGTGACATGGGTTCGATTTCATCTGTTTCCGGTCGTTGAAGAAAACAAACTGAAAAATGTGTAAATAAACGGAAGTGATAAGGATATGATCCATGAGAGTTAACATTCTATACATACACACATGCGCACATACATTTCTGTCATACACACACACACACATATATATATATATATATATATATATATATATATATATATATATATATATAATAATATATAGAGAGAGAGATGGATATAGATATATAGGCATATATATGTGTGTAGGTAGACAGACAGATAGGGTGGATATATATATATATATATATATATATATATATATATATATATATACATAGAGAGAGAGAGAGATGCATAGATAGGTAGATAGAAAGGTAATATGATCTACCTATCTCTCTCTCTCTAGAGAGAGAGAGAGAGAGAGAGAGAGAGAGAGAGAGATGCATAGATAGGTAGATAGAAAGGTAATATGATATAAGTAAAGAGAAGGTAACTGTGTGTATAAATGTGAAATTAAAATCACGTGGTCTTGGTAAATAACTTTAAGATGAAGAGTCTTGAATATATAAAGAGACAAATTCTTTTCTCTTTAAAGGGAAAACGTGTTTTTTTGTGAAACCCTAGATAATGACTGGTACATTCCTCCCTTATGGAGTATTAATACCAATATATCTACATTGACGTTTGCTATGCTAGAGGGTCTCATCTCTTCCCACCCTCGTTGATGGGCGTCGGGGACTCTAGACAATTGCACCAATATTCATCTAAGTATATGTATGCATACACACATCATGTATGTATAGAGAAAGAGAAGGTGGAGAGAGAGAGTGAGTGATCAGGATTTTACCAGTTTAAACTAGTAAGGCCATTTTGTTCAGCAGAGTACTCAATACTTGGATAGTAGAGTGTAAATACAGTAGAGTATTTGGGCCCGACAGATGAGCTCAGCCGTCGTGCCTAAACTCCTTACTATATATATGCTAAAAACAGTAGTTAATTTTCCCTCCAATTACATTACATCCTTAAAGAATAAAGAGAATGCTACATTGGATAAAATGGTCGTATGAATGTTGTTGTGGTTGTTCTTCTGAAAAGAAAATGGTAGACATTTTTCCACCATCTTCACCCATATTCCTACAATGGATTTTATCGCCATTTTTTTATTCTTTAAATTTAAAGTCGTTTTGTTTTTAATAGATTGTTGACGTTTGATTATTATTGTTGTTGTTGTTGTTGTCTTCTTCCCCACCATCATAATCTCCTGGTGGGTTTTTTTTCTTCTTCATCTTCTTTATCTTCTTGTCGGTGTCAAGTCTTTAAAAAAAAGAAATAGCTGAAAAAATAAACGAGTGGACTATGTTGTTGTTGTGGTTGTTGTTATAGGCGTTTTGGATGACTGGATGTTGGGGTTGGGAAGCAACGATATCTTAATTTATCGGGTGACAGTGCAAGATGGAAGGGCAGGGCGGTGAGACTACAAATGATGGAGCCCCTCCCTCCACACAACTGGTGTAATAATTTAACTATTCATCAAATCTTTTAGCTAAAAGACATTTGTTACAGGGATCAAATTCTACAGTTCACACACACACACACACACATATATATATATATATATATATATATATATATATATATATATATATATATATATATGTAGACGGTAATTTTTTGTCTCTGTTCATATAAAACATGTAACATTGCTTTTTCCGTAACATTCCTTTTCCTTTTCCTTATTTTCTCTTCTTAACGATGAACCAGTGTCCGAAACGTTGAATTCTGCTTTGTGTATTATTTGTTGTTTTTGTTTGAGGGAGTCATTAAGGCTTTTGGATATGTACTCATATACACACATACATATACACAG
>OZ024759.1:25688482-25690982 GCA_964016885.1 Eledone cirrhosa | reverse complement strand
TGACTTCTGTCTTTTTTTTTCCTTGTTCTATACACAAATACATAAATGTCTATGGGTGTGTAACCTGGACGGATCTTCTCCGAGGATACTTTGAGCGGCGATCACCTACCACAAAAACTACTGGTTACACATCCTAATCTCACTGCAACCATCTTTCCAAAGACACATTGAGTTCTAACAACGTTATCAGCTCCAATCCAACCAAATGGAATACGATATATATATATATATATATATATATATATATATATATATATATATATATATATATATATATATATACATATATATATACATATATATATATTATAATAAAATGACAGTTGAACTGCTTTACGTTGAGTACTCTCCATATTATTACATCAAGATTGACCATACGGAATTGACCAGCTCTATCCAGTGGTGAACCTCAAACCTGAATACATATATATATATATATATATATATATATATATATAGGAACGAGTAGGACCCCGACGGCTGAGCTCAAGCCGTTTCGACAGCTAATTCTGGACTAGTCCAGAATTAGCCGTCGAAACGGCTTGAGCTCAGCCGTCAGAGTCCTACTCGTTCCTATTACCCACTCTACTACCCTAAGTATTGAGTACTTTGGTGCGTTATGGTCCATCTGGTTCCTTACCACATTTCCTTCGTTATATATATATAAATATATATACAAATATATATATATAAATATATATATATACAAATATATATATATATATATATATATATATATATATATATATATACATATACGTACATATAAACATGTACACACATATAATGTGTGTATATATATATATATATTTATATATATACCCCAATCCTCTTCTACATTATCACTTTCTAACTTACGCCATTGCTTCTGTTTAAGTCTCGGTTTCACATTAGTTTCAACTAATAGAATTCTATGGTTATACATACATACATACTACACATACATGCACATACACACATACACATATGCGCGTGCACATCCACACACACTCATCCCCTCCCTCTGCTACTAAACACCACCCCAACCCCTTCTAACATATATGTAATTACCGTCGGTAGTAAAACTGTAAGGAGGTGGAGTGGACGGGGGTGTGACAGAGTTAAGTGGAGGAATTCTTGAAGAGAAAGACAACACCAAAACTGTGTAGAATATAGGAATATTAGAATGGCGAGTAATAAAAGAACACGTTGTTAAACACTACAAAAATGTTAATTGTAACAGAGAACGTCCTGTATTCATTAGTGGATATAGTTCTGGTCTTGTCTTCACACCGTAACAACACAGCCTAGAGCACATACATTCATACATTCATACACATATATATATACATACATTGATATATACATACATGCATGCACACATACATACATATACACACATACAGACGTACACTCATACATATATGCATGCACACATTCATACATATACATACATTCATACACACAAACATTCATACATACATACGTACATATATGCATACATACATGTATACTTGTGTGTGTGCATATGTGTATATATTTATGTGTGTGTGTGTATATATATATATATGTATGTGTATTTATATATATATATATAGTTGTGTGTGTGTGTGTGTGTATATATATATATATATATATATATATATATATATATATATATATATATATATAGTTAATAAATGAAACAAACACAGGAAACAATTTTTACACAGTGAAAGTGGAGGAGCTTTCGACGTTTCGGACAGAAGTTCTTCTTCGGGAAAGTTCGAATAAGGAGCGAACAGATACACGTTTTATCTATTTAACCTTGTCTACCTATCTATCTATCTATGCATCTGTCTGTCTCTGTCTATATATCTATCTATCCCGTTATCCGTCGCTCTAACTATCCATCTATCTATATATCTGCCGAGTCCATAGTAAGGATCAAACTGCCAGCCTCTTTCAAAAACGAAAGAGAGGCGGTTTTCCTCTGTACGGTGGCTATAGTGAAAGAAGTTATATGGTGGACGAGGTTGAGAGGACTAAGGACAGATGCCTTTCTCTCCGGACAACAATTGATTCCCTTCTTTAAGTATCACTTTAGAAGGAGAATCAGAGTGGAGAGAGAGGCACTGCACCCCAGTAAATTTACTGAAAGGTGGGTGAATGAAGCGAAAATGGCCCGAGATTGGGCCTTCTCTGTTGAAGAAGAGAGGTTGAAGAAGAGAGCTAAAGGAAGAAAGGAGCACTTGCACAACACGCTCCTGGAGTTGAGGGTTGTTCTATCGACGGAGTATTAAACAACCCATTTGTGGCGCTACCCCCCTATTGGGGATTTCGATTGTTGTAATTGTTTGTTTTTATATTTTTTACACGACTGTATGTAAAATCCCCGGCATATCTTTGTATTGTCCCATTTTCTTGTGCGCCCTTGTGGCAATTAAAGAAATCTATCTATCTATATATCTGTCTATTTATCTATTTATCCATTTATCTGGCCATCTATCTATCCCATTATCTATCTGACTATCTATTTATC
>OZ024759.1:25678482-25683482 GCA_964016885.1 Eledone cirrhosa | reverse complement strand
GGGATCTCCACCGTATCTATTATCTACCGGTAGGCCACAGTGACAACTACGAAAACCTTATGAAAATTCATACTTATAAACCTACTTTCAAAAAGTGTTCTGGTGTCGTTCATGTCTTTCTTAATGTTATTGCTCCTACTTAAGGTCGACTTCTAAATCATTTGGGTGTTCTATAAACTACATCCTCGTTTTGTTTCATATCTATCTCGACTATATTTTAACCAGTAATTCATGTTTCATTTCTGTTGCACCTCATTTCTCCCCCTCCCTCTCTCTCTCTCTCAGATGTCTTTAACCCATTGATACCAAATATTATTTGGTCAGTAGTTCGTGTGTAAGTGTATAAATATAAATATATACATATGCTTGTGTGTCTGTCTATATATGTATGTCTGCATGCATGAATGAATACACTAAGCTTTAGATTTAGTAGAATGTACAACCGCTGATTCCAGCTATTTGCCCTATCGTATATTTTGGTTTCTAGTAATTCGCTGGGGAACTTTTTGACCAAATGCTTTGCTTAATTGTTTTATTTATTCTTTTTTTTTATTTTATTCTTTCTCTTGGATTTCAGGTATTTTTTTTAAAGCAAAGCACTGGCCCCTAAAATACTACAGTTGCCCTGCAATGCTACTGTGGGCTCTTGCAATGCTACTGTGGGCTCTTGCAATGCTACTGTGGGCTCTTGCAATGTTATCGTGGGCCACCTGGGGCCCACTTGCCATTGGGCAACCTTGCAACCTGGCCAGTCCGCCACTGCATACAGCCTTATATAATTGCATACTATATATAGCTAACTCCTATACTATGCATACCTAACTCCTATATTATATATACCTAACTCCTATACTATATATACCTAACTCCTATACTATATATACCTAACTCCTATATTATGTATACCTAACATGTATACTATATATACCTAACATGTATACTATATATACCTAACATGTATACTATGTATACTTAACATGTATTCTATGTATACCGAACATGTATACTATATATACCTAACATATATATTTTATATACCTAACATATATAGTATAAATACCTTATGTATATACTATAAATACCTAACATATATATATATATCTAACATATATATTATGTATACTATATATTATGTATACTATATATACTAACATATATATTATGTATACTATATATTATGTATACTATATATACCTAACATGTATACTATGTATACCTAACATGTATACTATGCATACCTAACATGTATACTATATATACCTAACATATATATTATAAATACCTAATGTATATACTATAAATACCTAACATATTATATATATATCTAACATATATATTATGTATACCTAATATATATATATTATATATAGCTAACTCCTATACTATATATACCTAAACCCCTATACTATGTATAACTAACTCCTATACTATATATACCTAATTCCTATACTATGTATACCTAACTCCTATACTATGTATACTTGTTACTCATTTTCTCATTTCTATGTAAACCCCACCCCACCCTACCTTAATGTTGTAGAAAATAAAATTGTTGTTGCTGTTCTTGTTGTCATAATACTCAATATTTATATAAAAACAAAGAAATCATTATTATCTTTAATATTAATATTATTTTAATCACACACACAAAACACGTAATACAGCTGTCGTAGACACATTAATATATATATATATATATATACACACACACACAATACACGTAATACAGCTGTCGTAGACACATTAATATATATATATATATACACACACACACACAATCACACACAATACACGTAATACAGCTGTCGTAGACACATTAATATATATATATACACACACACACACACAATCACACACAATACACGTAATACAGCTGTCGTAGACACACTAATATATATATATATATATACACACACACACACACTACACATAATACAGCTGTCGTAGACACACTAATATATATATATATATACACACACACACACACACTACACATAATACAGCTGTCGTAGACACACTAATATATATATATATATATATATATATATATATATATATATATACACACACACACACACACAATACACATAATATAGCTGTCGTAGACACACTAATATATATATATATATATATACACACACACACAATCACACATCAATACACATAATATAGCTGTCGTAGACACACTAATATATATATATATATATACACACACAATACACGTAATACAGCTGTCATAGACACACTAATATATATGTACACACACAATCACACATCAATACACATAATGTAGCTGTTGTAGACACACTAATATATATACATACACACACACAAAATACACGTAATATAGCTGTTGTAGACCCACTAATATATACATATACACATACTTGCATACATACATACATACACACAAACACACACAATGATTTGCACAGTTACAGACATATCAAATACACACATACATGTACACACACAATAAAAATATGTCTGCCCGGCCCCCTGCGTATTTCTCCGTCTATAAACCCTGTGTGGTCCCCTTAACTGAAATGAAATATGGTCTAACATTGTTTAAGAAATTATTTCTGTATGCAGAGGTTTTATTTTCAAAAGGATTTATTTAGCCGAAATATCAGGTAATTCCCCCCAGCCCATCCCATCCGACGAAAGAATCTCAGAAAAACACCAGATATGAAGAGATATATCAATTTTGATAAACAGATACAGTTTTCATTATGTCCCTTAACTCTTGTTGAAGGCGTATGGACGCCATTCTGACACATGTATGGCAATGTCTTGGCCTTTTTAAAACTAGCGGTGCCCATCCTCCCCCAGCTATGGACAAAGAAAGAAAGAAAGAAAGAAAGAAAGAATTGACCCGTTCTAGATGATTCTTTATTTATCAACATCGAAAGAATAAAAGAGCAAATTTGAGCTCAGCAGGATTTGAACTCAGATCACAACGGGCCGAAACAAATACCGCAAACATTTTTTAATCTGACGCCCCTTAATAAGTTAGTAAATTAAATTAAAAATTCATGAAAGATAGAAGACGAAAGATATGAAAGACAACGTGGAATGGTGAAAGGGAATTTACAAGAAGTTAGAAACTTACAATGGATTATTAGAGACTGTTGAAATATATTATCTAAAATCTGTCAAACGATTCTTTCCTTAGACATTCTGACACTCATGTCTGTTCCCAGTGTTGTGATCTCTTGATTTGGATGAGCAGTTGCTCTACCAGGAGTGACTCCCTAATCTCCAAGCTATGACAAATAGTGGCTCTACCAGGGGGCGACGCTCTGATCTCCGAGTTATGCAACAAATAATAGCTCAACCTAGAGCGACTCCCTAATCTCCGAGCTATGACAAATAGTGGCTCTACCTAGAGTGACTCCCTGATCTCCAAGTTATGCAACATGTAGTTGCTCTACCAGGAGTGACTCCCTAATCTCCGAGCCATGCGACAAATTGTGGCCCTACCAGGAGTGACTCCCTAATCTCCGAGCTATGCTACCTGGAATGACTGCCCGATCTCCGAGCTATGATGAATTATGGCTCTACCTGGAGCGACTCCTTAATCTCTGAGCTATACTCCCTATCGAGTAACGTTGTTCTAAAAAAAAACCTTCAGATGAAACCCATTTCAGCTACTTGTATTTACGATTGTATTTTTTCAGACCACGGATGGAATGGTCCTTTTAACCCGGTTTCCGTAACCTTAAGCGACTGAGAGTACACGACTCACCCCTGGGCAGGACGCCAGTCCACCGCTGTGTTAAACCCCAAGCTATTGCTGGTTCTAATTTTCAGCTGAGTATACTGAAGCAACATGAAATGAAGTGTTTTGCTCAAGAACACAACACACAACCCAGTCCAGGAATCGAACATACGGCATAATCGTAAGTCCAACACCCATACCACTAGGCCACGTGCTGAAGATGTGTTTCTAATATAGGCACGACATGGCCACAATTTCGGTGGTATGGTTGAGTATGGTTGATTTAACTACCCCGGTATTTAACTGGTATCGCATTTTATCGCCAACGGACAGATGATAAACAACGACTTCGGCGCGATTTTTATTCAGAATACAAGCGACTTTGGTTGTGTGAGGTGTGTATATGTGTGTGTGTGTGCAAGAAAGAGAATGTATGACTCTGTGTGTGTGTGTGTGTGTGTGTGGACATAATCATGGGTATGTGTGTAAGCACATGTGAAAGAGAGAGGGGAGGGTGAGTGTGTGTGGCTGTGTGCGTCTGTGTAAGCATGTGTGTGTGTATATATGAAAGGGAGAGCCAGAGAGGATGTGAATGTGTGTGCGTATGTGTGAAAAAGAGTAAGTATGTTTGTATGAGAGTGTTTACGTGCATGTATGTGTGAGAGAGAGGGCGTGTGCGTATAAAGGTGTATGCCCAAGGAAATCACAGATATCAAAGGAAATCCGAGTTTCGGTATTTTTATGATGGTAGCTAATAATGTTCCGAATACACCACAGGCACTGGGAAATTTATCATACCGGCTATTCGGAATTAGACAGGACAAAGGCTAAATGACACAGTACCATGGACGAAAAACAAACAAGACGGAACGTGTTATTTAAATAACATGAGACAATTAGCAAGAGAGAAACAAAACAAAAAATGGAGCGTTACCCGAGAGGAATTAGCTGTAAAGTGAAGCATGGTAACTATCTTTGATGAAGAAGCCAGTTATTAGACTGGAGTAAGGACGATACATAGAGGAACTCGACGCCAAAAAAAGATGGGCGTCTTCCATGGCAAGTGACAGAAGAGCGGGCAATTGGTAAACAAAGGGAGATAATTCAGGTGTAAATATGGAATGTCAGTGAGAACAGAAATGGTCACAATGGTTGATATAGAAACAAGCTTAAAAGAAGTAATGTGTCGCGTCGGAAAATTCTGTAAATGAAATTCGACGATACAACTAGACAATTTCAGATCTTCAACCATCCGTTCTGAACATGGATGTCCAAGGAT
>OZ024759.1:25663482-25673482 GCA_964016885.1 Eledone cirrhosa | reverse complement strand
TGGTGGTGGTGGTGTTGTGGTAGGGGTGGTGGTGGTGGTGGTGGTAGTGGTGCTGGTGCTGGTGCTGGTGCTGGTGCTGGTGCTGGTGGTTGTGTGTTGTGGTAGTTGTAGTGGTTGTAGTGGTGTTGCCTGCAGTCGAATAACTGAGACCAGTGAAACAGTAAAAGAAATAATTGAGCGCAAGGCCAGCAATTACTCAGTGTATTACTGGTACTTTATTTTATCGACCCCGTAAGGATGAAAGGCAAAGTTAACCTCGACGGGATTTGAATTCAGAATGGCAAGGGCCGTAACTCTATGCGGGCAAGGGCCGTAATGATAGCCAATGTGTATTATTCTGTCACGCACTAGAGATGACTGATAAAGGAAGAGGTGATGACGTCACGCAGAAGAGATGACTGAGGAAGAAAGGGTGATGACGTCACGCACTAGCGATGACTGAGGAAGGAGGAGGTAATGACGTCACGCACAAGAGATGACTGACGAAGAAAGAGGTGACGGCAAACTACAGAAAGCAGTGTCTAATATTCGCTACACGTGTGTGTATATGTATAGCTAATTGGCTACACACATTGGCTGTTATGATTATGTAAGTATTTGTGTGTGTGTGTATATATGTGTGTTTGTGTAAATTATATTTATATATAATATTTGTGTGAGTGTATATATGTTTGTGTGTGTTTATTTAGAAAGATACATAGACAATACAATGACAAACACGCACGCATCTACACACACATATATATAAACAGACACTTAGAAAAAATAATTATTACATACACACACATCTATGTGATGACTAAGGAAGGAGATGGTGGTGAGAAACTATAGAAGACCAGCGTTTTTAGATTCGTCACACGTGTGTGTGTATATGTATAGCGAATTGACTACACACATTGGCTGTGTTTTTGTGTGGTTGTATCACTTGTGTGAGTGGGCACGAACGAACCAACCACCCAACAAACAAACATCTCTTTTTTATATTATGTATAGATATTACAATTAGCCGTCATTAATCTAAAAACAAATAAATAACATTTTCAAAGGGAAAACACTCTAGCATTTTTAGACAAAGTTCTCTCCTTTAAAAGTAAGGGAGACGACTTAGCATTGTTTTATTTATCAGTTTTGCGGAATCGATTAACCCTTTAGCATTTACATTTTGTATTTTCGTGGTAAAGGCTTTATCTTCCATAATTATCTCACATAATATCGAATCTATGAGATTTTGAGGTTATCTATTTTGAGAAAAAAACCTTAATATCAGTATGAGTGGCCAGTTACAGCCGGCTTGAACAGAGAGAGGTGAAAAAATTCTGGCCATATATAGCCGGTTTAATTACTAAAGGGTTAAATATAATACCAGTAATGCAGTGTGGAGGGAAGGGATTTAAACTACTTTCCCCTCTCCACAAGATTGTTGTCCTTGTGTCTAAAGTAGAAACCATTAATATCATTTACTTATTTATTATGTTTTTAAATAATAATTTTTTTCCTATAATTTTTTTTTTATGAATTGGTGTTGGTGTTGGTGATGGTGGTGTTGGTGGTGATGGTGTAGTTGTTGTTGTTGGTGGTGGTGTAGTTGGTGGTGGTGGTATCGGCGGTTTTGACAAAGGTTGGTGGTCGTTGTCGTCAGTGTTGGTAGTAAATATATCAACACTATAATCACTGACTGACCTATTACAGGGTGGTGCGTCTATGTATGTGCTTAAGTGTGTGTGTATGTACGTGTGCATATACATGTGTATATATGCATCTGTATATACATATGTGTGTGTGTATTACGTATGTATATGTGTGTATGTGTACATGTGTTTACCTGCCTGTATCTATCTATCTATATATATATATATATATATATATATATATATATATATATATATATATATATATATAAGCAAAGAGGTATTTATAACAGATTCCAAATTGATAACAGATTCCAAACAAATTTATAACAGATTACAAATCGAACTTGAACCGATAAGGTTTGGTTTTTTGGGTATGTCAACATTTATAAAACAAATTTTGTATTTTATCTGGAGGCGTACCAAAATTGTGGTACCGTTGAAATATAGATATGTTTCTTTTATTTGCCACCAGGGCATCAAAAGTGGGACAAATACAATGGGGGGAGTTTACAAAACAAGGCGTCCTCAATAGGGAGGAGGCAATAACAATATATAAAAATAAAATAAAATAAAATATAACAAAAAATAGAATTATAACAAAATCCTCAATAGAGGATTTTGTTATAAAATATAACAAAAAATAAAATTTATAACAAAATCCTCAATAGAGAGGAGGCGCCTTGAGGGGTCGCACACACCCCCGAAAAAAGTGTGCAACCCTTTTCCTCAGGAGCACAGAGAGGGGGTACTCCCTCGTTCCTTCCTCTTTTCCACCTACAGGCTTATGTAAAGAGAAGGCCCATTCACACGGGCCATTCTCGCCACTTTCACCCACCTTTCATAAAAACGACTGGGGTGGAGCACCTCTCTCTCCATCCTGATCCTTCTTCCGAAATGATATCGGAAGAAACGGACCAGTTGTTGGCCAGAGAGAAAGGTGCCTGACCTCAGTCCTTTCAGACGCGTCCACCATACAACCTCTTTCGCCATGGCTATTACGCACAGAAACACCGCCTCCGCTTCATCTTTGAAGGGGGGAGGCGGCTTGATCATTACAATAGACTCGGTGGTCAACCGGATCGGTCCCACCCTTGACAGCAGTTGTTCGACATAGCCCCACAGATCGGCTACGCCCGAGCAGTGTACCAATGCGTGTGCAACGGTTTCCTCGTCGCACACGCATCTGGGACAGATCTTTTTGGCGGGGTCCCTACCCGGGCGCCCGTGTCTGTAGAGCTTTTCTCGAACGGGTAGAGCCCCTCGGTAGCACTGCCAGGCCAGGGACTTCTGGAAGTTGTCCATAGGTCCCGGGCTGAATGTCCTACCGAACAGGCTGGCCAGTTCGTCCTCCTCCATGTCTAGGGCTTCTCCGAGGGCGTCGTCGCACCTGCTCCGTACCAGCCCTCTATAGAATGTTACGGTGGAGTCTCCACTGATAACCGGATCCGCCTGCCAGAGGGCGGTGAGCGCCTGGGCACACTCAGTGTGCCAGGCGCCCAGTTTTCTCGGTCTTTGCTTGACCCAGGATTGCAGCTCGGTGAGCGAGACGAGTCTGGGAAAGGTTCGTCTCACAAACGAGGCCCACACCGGTTGACCGGTGAGGAATACGTAGAGGTGCCGTAGCCTTAATGCGTGTTTACGCATCATTAGCCACGGCATCCCCAGCCCTCCTTTCGAAGGGTGTTGACAGCAGATGGATCTCCTCACCATAGGAGCCCGCCTCTTCCAAAGGAATTGGAAGAGCGCGCGCTCCATCTTGGTGAGGGTTTCCCTTGGGCAGGGCACTACGGTCAGGCGGTAGTAGATGACGGACGCTATATAGGTGTTCGCCACCTCCGCCCGACCTTTCAGGGATAGTTTGCAACTGGCCCACTTCTGGGTCAGTGCAAACACCCTGTTCGTAACCTCCACCCAGTTTTTCTCCACCTGGAGGTCCGATCCGAACCAGACCCCGAGCAACTTCACCGGGCCCTCCGTCCAGCGTCCGACGACGCCATCGGAGGGCATCGGTCTGCCCCTCCACGTGCCGAGTTGCAAACCGATCGACTTGTCCCGGTTCAGCTTAGCCCCTGTGAACCTTTCGTACTCCTCCAGTAAGGTGCCGACCGCCTCGATTTCGGAGGCCGTCGACACCATTACTGTCACGTCATCGGCGTAGGCCGACACCGCTTTCCGCAATCCCGGTTCCAAAGGGATGCCCTGCAACAACTCCAACTTCCGCAGTAGTGGCTCGAGAGTCAACACATACAGAAGGGAGGAGAGAGGGCACCCTTGTCGGATGGACCGCGCGATTTTGAACGGCTCCGAGAGGTAGCCGTTCACCTTGACCCTAGAGCAGATGCGGTCGCTGTGCATAGCAGTGATCCAGCCCCTGAAAACGGGTCCGAAGCCTGCCGCCGCTAGCACCGCATCCAGGTAACCATGGTCGACCCTATCGAACGCCTTAGATTGATCCAAGTTGATCAGAGCCCCACCAAAGCCGGGTTCGTTTCCAACCCTCTCTATGATGTATCGCATGAGGTGGAGGTTGTCATGGATGGACCTGGACGGGATAGCGCATGTCTGCGCATCTCCTACCAGGTTGCCCACGACAAGCGCCAACCTCTTTGCTAGCACCTTGGCCAAAATCTGTAACTCTGTATTTAGCAGAGTTATGGGCCTGAAGTTACTTATTTCGTCCCCCTTGTTCTCGTCCTTCCTCACTAGCGTGACTACGCCCTTGGTCACAGTACAGGGAATTCTCCCGTTATGTTGCCAGTTGCAGTAGACCGCCTCGAGGAGATCGGGGAACAAGTCCGGCATAGCTAGATATAATTCGTAAGGAAGACCATCGAGACCCGGGGATTTGCGTTTGCCGCATTGGCTCAGCACGTCCTCTATCTCAGCGGCCGAAATCGGCTCCTCGCAGGACTTCGCCTCCCTGTCCGAGAGACGCGGCAGGCCGTCGAGGTAGGGACCGAAGTCCACGTTCCCAACCGGCTCCCCGCCCCTCCCGAACAGTCGGGCAAAGTGCCTTTGAAAGGCCTCACACATCTGCTTAGGCTCAAGAGTCGCCCGTCCATCCAGGTCTCGCAAAGACCGGATGGTGGATTTAGTTCCACTGTTGGCCTCTGTCACGCGGGCCCAGCTAACAGCTTTGGTCCCCTCGTTCCCTAGAGCACGTATTTTACTTCGGACAACGCAGCCTTCGTGCTTCGCGTCGAAAAACTGGCTCAAAGCCGTTCTCGACGCTAGCACTCTGGCCACGTCGCCGCTTCTAATTGCCTCTTCTACTCTATCTATTAGCTCCCTTTCCTTCCTATTCCTATCCGCAGCTAGAACCTTACTAAATTCTATCGAGACTACTCTAATCTCTTTCTTTAGAGATACCCACCACCTGCTGTTGACGATCGCTCCAGTCAACCGTTCCTTAACTAACGTACTAATCCGATCCCTGTAAGCTCTACTTGCCGGCAAGGACAAGTTGAGCTTCCAGTAACCGGGGCCCTGTCTATGCGTTCTATCAAGGTTGACCCTGCAGGTCACCAACTTGTGGTCTGAATAGCCAACCATGAGCATTTCTGGACAACTTAAAAAGTCCCTGTCCTTATTTCTAACTAAAAATCTATCTAGGTACGACCTAGATGATCCGCTGCGATTTGACCAAGACCAGGTTGGCACCGTCGGAAAATCTAGTCGAAATCTATCGGCCAGGTCAAATCGGCCGAGTAACCCCTTGAGGCTGTTGCACCCCTCTCTATCGGGACATCGTTCCCTAGAAAAGACTCCAGACGCTGGAAAAAGTCGGACCGCTCTGTCCCAAAAGGGGCATATGCGGCTACCAGCCTAAAGGCTCTACCTTCACCACTGCCAAGGTCCAGCACCACCAGTCGACCCCCTGGGTCCAAGTGAACTATCTGTGTTGCAAGGCCCAGATGTTTTTGCAGCAGAACGACAACCCCACCCCCACCTCCAGGCTGACAGAGAGATGCGTGCATCTCAAAGTCGTCAAAGGTGGGGGCTAGCTGCCGCATGTTGCTGATCCGGGCCTCGCAGATAACCATCACATTTATAGATTGTGACCTGAGGTCATTTAGAAGCATTGCTTGCTTCCAAGATGAGCCCAGACCACGCGCATTTAGACACCCTACTCTTAGCACAGCCATGTTGGTGGTAAGATAAATATGGTTTTATAAATATAGTTTCCATTTATTAATATCATTGATATATATATGTGTGTGTGTGTGTATGTGTGTGTGTGTGTGTGTATGTGTGTGTGTGTGTGTGTGTGTGTGTGTGTGTGTGTGTGTGTGTGTGTGTGTGTGTGTGTGTGTGTGTGTGTGTGTGTGTGTGTGTGTGTGTGTGTGTGTGTGTGTGTGTGCGTGTGTGTGTGTGTGTGTGTGTGTATATATGTGTGTGTGTGTGTCTCATGGTAGCTAAGATGCTTCCATAGGCGGTATGCCGGTTGAGCACCCTATGCTATTACAGAGCAGAGTATGATAGAATAGAAAATGATTTTTCGTTTTCGTTTTCTATTCTATATATATATATATATATATACGTATACATACATATATATATATATATATACACACATATATATATGTGTGTGTGTGTATATATGTGTATATATATATATGCGTGTGTGTATATATATATATATATATATGTGTGTGTGTGTGTGTGTGTGTATGTATGTATTGTTATACTTTGGGAATGTCATGCTGCGAATAAATATACACACACCTGTTGGTTTTCCCTTCAATTAACAATAAACTTCCAGCTGGTTGGTTTAATAACCGGATGATACTTTATTTATTGCCAAACCTCTTTCGTCACACATTCTGTGACGTCCTCAGTTACTAATTTTTTTATTTTGTGTCCCTCCTTTGTTCTGTCTGGCACCATCTTGTTATAAAAAAGAACAAGATGGTGTATGTATGTAGGTATAAGTGTGCGTCTGTGTATGTATGCGTGTATGTGTGTATGTATATGTGTATTAAGTGTGTGTGTCTGTGCATGTGTGAGTGTTTGTGTATGTCTGTGCATGTATGTATGTGTATGTATGTGTGCATGTGAGTATGTGTGTTTGTGTGTATGTGAGTGTGAATGCATGTGTGTGTATGTGAGTGGGTATGTGAGTGTGTGTATGTAAGTATATGTTTTTGTGAGTTTATGTGTCAGTGATTGTTTATGTGATGTATGCGTGTGTATATGTGTGTATATAGGTGTGTATGTGTGTGTGTGTATGTGTGTGTATGTGTGTATATGTGTATATGTGTATGTGTGAGTGTGTGTGTATATGTGTGTGAATGGGTATGTATGTGTGTGTATGTGAGTGTGTGTATGTGAGTGTGTGTATGTGTGTGTGGTAAGGTGTGGAAGTAAATTATAACTATCAGGAACTCATGTCTCTACTTGAAGTTGTCAAAGTTGTGTGAAAATGAGGTCAACTACCACCGCTACTACTAACACCACCTCTACTACAACTACTACTACTACTGTTACCACTACTACTACTACCAATACTGTTGCCACTACTACTACCACCACCTCTACTATAACTACTACTACTATTACTACTGTTACCACTACTACTACTACCAATACTGTTGCCACTACTACTACCACCACCTCTACTATAACTACTACTACTATTACTACTGTTACCACTACTACTACTACCAATACTGTTGCCACTACTACTACCACCACCTCTACTACAACTACTACTACTATTACTACTGTTACAACTACTACTACTACCACTACTGTTGCCACTACTACTACCACCTCCTCTACTACAACTACTACTACTATTACTACTGTTACAACTACTACTACTACCACTACTGTTGCCACTACTACTACTACCACCTCTACTACAACTACTACTACTATTACTAGTTACCACTACTACTACTACCACTACTGTTGCCACTACTACTACCACCACCTCTACTACAACTACTACTACTATTACTACTACTACTACCGCCACCTCTACTACTACTATTATACTACTATACTACTGTTACCACTGTTATTACTACTACTATTGTTACTTCTATTATTAATAATTGTTTCTACTTTAGGCACAAGGCCAGCAATTACCCCAGTACATTACTGGTACTTTATTTTATCGACCCCGTAAGGATGAAAGGCAAAGTTAACCTCGGCGGGATTTGAACTCTATTATTAATAATAATTTTACTAGTAGTAATAGTAACAGTAGTAGTAGTAGTAATAGTAGTAGTAGTAGTACTAGTAGTGGTAGTAGTAGTAGTACTACTACTACTAGTACTACTACTACAACTGTTACGACTACCACTACTACTACCACCACCTCTACTACTACTACTACTACTACTACTACTTCTACCACCACCACCTCTACTTCTACTACCACCACTACTACTACTACTACTTCTACCACCACCACCACCACTACTACTTCTACCACCACCACCACTACTACTGTTACTATTACTACTACTACTACTACTACTACTTCCACCACCACCACTACTACTGCTACTAATACTACTACAACTACTACTATCACTTCTACTACCACCACCACTTCTACCGTAGTGAATAAACCGGTTCTGTTCACATTTCTGACTTTACTGTGGTGTCTCAGCCTGGCATACCTGTGATATATTGGTAGAGAGGAGGGTGGAAACACGTCATTTACGTACTTGGGCGTCTCAAATGGTGATGAAGTCATCATCATCATCATCATCATCGTTATCACCAACATCATCATCATCATCACCAACCTCATCATCATCATCATCATCATCTTCATCATCATCATCACCATCGTCGTCAACATGGAATAAGAAACTTTTCTTTCCTTAGACATACTGACGCCCATATCTGTAGTCGCAGTGCTGTGATCTCTTAATTTGGATCAGTAATGGCTCTACCTGGAGCGACTCCAGATCGCCAAACTATGCCCTCTATCGAGTAACATTGATCTAAAGCAGGCATGTCATGCGGCCCTTTACAAGCACACCTGCACCCCGCACAAAAGTTTTTACAGCGAGCATATTTTATCTTCGTAAAATTGGTTGTAATGTGTACAATTAGTTGTCGTGTGTGACCCTCAGACAACATATATATGACCTATGTGGCTTTAGAGGAACCCTCAGTTTGACATGCCTGCTCTAAAGACCCTTCAGAGGAAACCATTTCAGCTGCTTGTATATACGATTGTATTGTATTTTTTAACTAACACAGATTAAGTCAAACGTCTGTCTCAAGCGCGGAGGCTTACAGGCTGGAACGTATCCCGGGTTCTGTGGTGTGAAGTGACTGGGAGTACAAGGTTACCCCTCTCCTGTATAGGATGCCAGTTCATTGTAGGGTTAAACCTCGAGCTATTGCGGCAGTGTCAGTGGTGATGGTGGTGAGATCATTATATTTGGTGGGGGTGGGGGTCAGAATGCACAGCTTAACCACTCACAAGATGTCATCACTATCTACTGATCCATCGCTCAACAACACACAAGATGCCAACTGATCTGCAGCTCAACAACACACATGTCATCACTACCAGTTGATCCACAGCTCAACAACATACAACAGGCCCTCACCACCAACCAGTTAATTCATAGCTCAATAACACACAACCATCACTACTAACCTATTGATCCTCAGCTCAAAAACACGCAACATGTCATCACTACCAGTTGATCCACAGCTCAACAACACACAACAGGCCCTCACTACCAACCAGTTGATCCACAGCTCAACAACACACAACAGGCCATCACTAAAAATGATTTGAACCCCCAGCTCAACAACACACAGCATGCCATCTCTACCAGCTGATTTATAGCTCAACAACATACTGTAACTATCAGCTGATCCCCAGCTCAAAATTTGTCTTGGGCTTATTACCAGTTTTGGGGCTAAGGTGGCTACATTCGTTATATATATATATATATATATATATATATTGTTATACTTCGGGAGGGTCATGTTGTCAATAAGAAACACACGCACCAGTTGCTTTCACTCCAAATTATTATAAATTAAATTTATAAATTTAAAAAGTTTGTAAATTTCCGGTTGGTTGGTTGTTTCCACAACCGGACGGTTGTTCATTTATTGTCAAAGTTCTTTCGTCACACATTCTGGTGCGTGTGTTTCTTTTTGGCATCATGACCGTCCCAAAGTATAACAATATCGGTTTCAACACACGCTTTCAGATAAACAATCTTGCTAAACAAATTCAGAAACGAAATATATATATATATATAAGGAATAGGAAAATGTTTAACCCCAACAGCAGAGCTCAAGCCATTTCGACGGCTAAGTATTGAGTACTCTGGTGCGTTATGGTCCATCTGGTTCCTTATCACACTTCCTTCGTTATATAT
>OZ024759.1:25650982-25660982 GCA_964016885.1 Eledone cirrhosa | reverse complement strand
CCTCTTCAAAGTGTTTGATCGATAAATCGAATATAGTAGATAGTTTATTGTTGTTGCTCTGTTGTTGTTTTGGGAGGGAAGTTCTGTCTGGTACTTATCTTATCAATCTCTTACTTATTGATATGTTTAAACTTATGGAGACATAAATTTACAAACAAAAACACGAAGACGCTGTATAAACCGGCATTATTATAAATACAGACGCGCACGCAAATATGGAAACACACACACGTGTGTGGGAACACGCATACACACTGACTCATGTATATATATATATATATATATATATATATATATATATGAAAACAGGGAGAAAAAGACGATTATGAGGAAGAAAAAAATTTTTTTTTCCTTTTTTTTGTGTGTCTCTCTCTCTCTCTCTTTTCTGGGTTAGAAAATGATTAAAACGAAATGTTTTACTTTGTGTGAAGTATTAAGGTATTAGTTGATTTATTTATTATTTAACAATGGCATTTATTTATCTATTTATATATTTAATTATTGTCTATTACCGGTTTCTGCATTTATATGCATTATCAAATGATAGTGAAATGTATTAGTGTGGTGTCGCACATGTTAAACAGAAGGTGCAGAAAGAATAATGTTATATACATTTGTTGATTCTTAAAGGAGCATGTTAGTATAGTTTATGGTGCCTTTCCGGGACCCTATCACATAAGTAAAATTTTACGCAAATTAAATTTTATATATTCAAATGAAGTTCAGATATAAAAAAAATATGCTTAAAAAGAATTTATTATATCAAATAAACAAAAAACAAAACATAGACGTTTGAAAAAGTGTGTGTGTGGGGGGGGGGGGGGCTGGTACCCTCCCCTGAAACAAGGCGTTTGCATACATACATACACATTCAAACATGTAATAAAATTACACTCAGTCACACATACATATGCAATATAACACACTACACATACACACATGAAATTAAGTTCATGTTTAAAATTTGTCATTATACACTTAGTCACACTTACACACACACACTCACACACACACACAAACACATACATACACATACACATACACACAAGAAAGCTACTTCACATATCAACACACACACATACACACACATACTCACAAGAAAGCTACTTCACATACCAACACATCATGCACACACACACACACGTGCGCGCGCACAAATGTGCTCACAGACACACACACAGAGGAAAGCAAGCTTCCATTCCAATACACACTCGCACAAACACATTTGTGTAAATATACACAAATAAACATGCACACACATTCATACATTTGTATATACATCCAAACACCTGCACATACACACGCTTGTACAAATACAATTAGAATTTGTCATTTGAAAATCCCCCTCCATACACACCCAGACTATATAATTACACACACACACAGGCTATATAATTACACGCACACATAGACTATAAAGGCTATATATTGGGGCGTCAAGTATGAGATTGTAGAAATTTGTAAACAAAAACAAATTTCTCAAATTGCCTTCCTCACGACCCAATAAACACACACACAGACTATATATATATATATATATATACACACACACAAACACGTGAAATAGACCATCAAGGTTAAACAATTAAGCTTTAAATAGCTGTAGCCTTATTGTTGTATTATCAACTTATAGAATTTACCTTATATATATAAAAATTCGCTCTACATGGCTGAATACTATAAATGTAATCTGAGTTTTTCGAATATTAATAATAACATTCGATTCCTTTGCAATTATGCAAACAAGCCTCAATGTTATAGCCATGTCAGTAGAATGAACACTTCATTCTTGCTCTTGTGTTGGCATGTAAACAGAGCTACATACACTAATGTTTCTGGGTATCACCCTTCATCAGTACATCTCACTGTTCACCTGCAACTGTCAGAGCTAGTGAAAATATATGCTATTTTCTAAAATATATAGTGACTGATCGGCCTGATTTGCATATGAACAGACTGGTTGATCAGTCAGATCTACATATTAGCAGATCCACTGATCAGCCAGATTTGCATATCGGCAGACTGGCCAGTCAGTTTCCTGTATACGAGTGATAAATGGCCAGCTTTACATGCCAACACAAGAGCAAGAATGAAGGGTTCATTCTACTGACATGGCTTTAAAAATGAGGCTTGTTTGCGTAATTGCAAACGAATCGAATGTTATTATTAATATTCGAAAAGGGGGGGGGGGGGGTACTCAAATTGTTTTTTAATATATGAGTGAAATTTGGTTAGTTGATGCATGCAGTCACGTGAATAAGCACATCAACTACCGCGCCAGTTTGTGTTTGAATTTCTTTTTACTTTAAAAAGTGGCTCAAGAGGGTTTTTTTATAAATATAATTTGATTGGTTATAAATGAAATTATGACTTTCATGTGAACAAGTACATTAAATTTCGCACCCGTATTTGGGAATTTTTTTTGTAGCCATTTACAGAATTCTGTGCCAAACAAAAGATAATGGTCAAGAAAAAAGGGATGGGGAGAATTGTTCTGGTTCAGTGATGTGCTGAAATGTAATTTGATTGGTTATAAATGAAATTATGACTGTCACGTGAACAAGTACATTAAATTTATATATATATATATGATTTTTCGATACTCGATTATTCTACTATATTTAGCTCTAGACTTAGCTATTGACCAGTTAATTTTATTGTTCATTTTTTGTCGATTCTATTAAATGATGAATAGCTCCTGTTTATTTTAACATGTCTATTGAGCACTCTTATTCGATATGTGATTTCCCACATTTCCGAATATCTTTCGCGGATATAGAGGTTATCTCCCTTGCTGGACACCATGTGCGTCTCAACTAGGGTTGGCTTTTTTATTCGTTTGGACAAAGCCCGTTGATAAAGTATTCCCGTCCGCCGCTCTCTAGAAGTCTTATATATTTTTATGTGGGCTGATAGGGGGCGGATTAAGGAATTACAGAAACCCAAGAAGCTAGATTTACCATCTTTCTAGTGGGTCCGGGTAAGCTTTTTACATTTATATGATTTATTGATTTATTGATATTTTATCTGAGTGACCCGAATCTTCCTGATCGTAATTTTTCGGTCGCATGGGTGATTTTAGACATAATCTTTGTGTGTTGGTATTTTAACGATAGTTATAGCTCTGATTTATATGAATTATTGAGCCCTCTGCCACTCATGTCGAATTTGTTTATCGTAAACTCGTGAGCCGATTTTTCGATACTCGATTATTCTACTATATATATATATATATATATAGAGAGAGAGAGAGAGAGAGAGAGAGAGAGAGATATTCTATTTTATTGAGTAATTATGGGATAACAAGGTTTAAATGATTGTATATCGATCTAAATTATTGTATATATATATATGTGTGTGTGTGTGTTATGTATTTCCATAGAAAAGGTAAAGGAAAGAAGAGTGCTCTATGTATAGTACAGAGCTATTTAATTGTATAATAAACAACAAAATGTGCATAATGTTTGCAGAAATAAAGAAATAAGGAAATGCGACATATTTGGCCTCCTGTCATTTCACTTTATAATAATAATAATAATAATAATAATCATTATAATATAATTGTTTCTACTATTGGCACAAGGCCATTTGGTATTGGTGGTACCTTATTTATAATAATATTTGCTCTTACTTTTTAATATATTGTAACTGACACTAACAATTATAATTAGTCTTCTCACATATAATGTATCAATGTATCTTAATGAATGTTCTAATGATTAGGAATGCATTTGTTTTAACATTGTATATGCTCCGAGGTCTGGACCTATGTCTGGAAGAAACGATCGTTAGCAATTAAATGCCTTAAACAAAATTTAATTGTTATCTATATATATATATATTGTTATAGATATGGAAAGGTCTAAAGCACTTAGTCCTTTATAATCACTTATAACAGTTATATTATATTATATACATTGTTGTTATGACAGGCTGAATGAGTTGGGATAAATAACCCAATGAAATGTAAGTACCTGAGAATGTCACTGTTGTAACTGATTCTATACACACACACACGCGCGCGCGCGCGCACACATACACACACACACACACATACACACAGATATATCATCATCATTTTACATCGCTTTGGAGGCACATGGCTTAGTGGTTAGAGCATTGGCCTTGCAATCGAAAGGTTGTGAGTTCAATTCTCAGACCGGGTGATGTGTTGTTTCCTTTAGCAAGACACTTTATTTCACATTGCTCCAGTTTACTCAGCTGTAGAAATGAGATGATAGGGACTGGGGTACTTATCATTCCACTGCAAAGTGGTCGTGGAGGTGCCACGGCAAAAAAGCACCCAACACTCACTGTAAATGAGGTTGGTGTTAGGAAGGGCATCCAGCTGTAGAAATCAAGCCAGAGTCAGTTCCCGTCCCACCCTTGCAAGCAGGGAAAAGTGGACGTAAAATGATGAAGATAATGATGATTTTCGTGGTTACAAGGGTAGGACATACATATATATATATATGTGTGTGTGTGTGTGTGTGTGTGTGTGTGTGTGTGTGTGTGTGTGTGTGTGTGTGTGTGTGTAGGTATATATATATATATATATATATATATGTGTATATATATATATATATATAAGCATATAGACAATATGCCCCCCACCCTCCCACTGCAAAGTGGTCATGGAGGTGCCACGGCAAAAAAGCACCCAGCCCACACTGTAAAGTGGACGTGTAGGCGCCACGGAAAAAAGCACCTAGCACTCATTGTAAATGAGGTTGGTGTTAGGAAGGGCATCCAGCTGTAGAAATCAAGCCAGAATCAGTTCCTGTATGAGCAAGACAAGGTCAGCCGACTGGACACTGCTCACAACAGGACAACCCGTCTAACCCATGCTAGCGTGGAAGAACGGACGTAAAACGGTGATGATATATATATATATATATATATATATATAGGAACCAGTAAGACCCCGACGGCTAATTCTGGACGTCCAGAATTAGCCGTCGAAACGGCTTGAGCTCAGCCGTCGGGGTCTTACTGGTTCCTATTACCCACTCTACTACCCTAAGTATTGAGTACTTTGGTGCGTTATGGTCCACCTGGTTCCTTACCACATTTCCTTCGTTATATATATATATATATATATATATATATATATATATATATATATATATATATATATATATATATATATATATATATGTGTGTGTGTGTGTGTGTATATCACGATAAATTAACGGAGCCATAGACTCTCGCTATTCCCTGTCAGTAATGTGCTTAAAGGAGAAGGAATCCCGAGCTCTTTATAATACAAAATGTTGAAAAGGTAACACACTAGAGAGAGAGAGATAGTGCGCCATCAATCAAACAGGGAAAAACCACTAGCTCGGGATTCCTTCTCCTTTGAGCACATTACTGACAGGGAATAGCGAGAGTCTATGGCTCCGTTAATGTATCGTGATATTTCGCTCCTTATAACAGTCTTTCCTCTCTCTCTCTCTGTTTGGTTGAGCACACTTCTCTGAGTGGTTTGGGCTGCCCTTTCTAGCAACTCGTCCCTCAGAAGCCACTGGCTACTGCCCTAGGCACGCTGTGAATCCTCTCTCCCACGTGAAGCTGGACGGTCGCTTTAGATTCTCTTAGAGTTGTCTGAAATGTATAGCCTTACACACGCTGATGAACCATGGGCTAATCATTTCTGTCAACAACTTATTTGGCGAAACAGATCTTTTTGGATTTGTACGTGTGTGTTAGATAGTTATCGAGGTATGTATTTACACTTTAATTTATACTTTTAATTATTGTGTGTCTACTCTTCCATACACTAGTGGTTTTTCCCTGTTTGATTGATGGCGCCCTATCTCTCTCTCTCTCTCTAGTGTGTTACCTTTTCAACATATTGTATTATATATATATATATATATATATATATATATATATATATGAAAACAGGGGGAAAGAGACGATTATGAGGAAGAAAAATATATTTTTTTCCTTTTTTGTGTCTCTCTTTTTTCTGGGTTAGAAAATGATTAAAACGAAATGTTTTACTTTGTGTGAAGTGTTAAGGTATTAGTTGATTTATTTATTATTTAACAATGGCATTTATTTATCTATTTATATATTTAATTATTGTCTATTAGCGGTTTCTGCATTTATATGCATTATCAAATGATAGTGAAATGTATTAGTGTGGTGTCGCGCATGTTAAACAGAAGGTGCAGAAAGAATAATGTTATATACAAACAAGGTTTAAGAAGTGAAAAGAAAAAAGAAAAAGGAAAAAAAAAACGTGCATAATGTGGAACGTAAAAAGTCAATGTGGAAGAAAAGTTAATGTTATTTACAAGCACAGTCATTGAAGTTAAGCAGTTCAAAATGTGTTAATATCGCAAAAGTGTTTAGTTGAACCATGGTTCTGTGAAGGAGGCAAATGGTGGACTGTGGTTTGATATGATTTCCCTTTATATATATATATATATATATATATATATATATATATATATATATATATATATATATATATATATATATATGGGATAACAAGTTATCGTTATAGGTAATCCACTTAGATGTAGTCCAGTTAGAGCACTCCGTGTTGTGGATGGTTTTAACGTGTGGCTTAGTTTGACTCAACAAGACGCTTCCATAGTGATGCAGCGAGTTCGCAGTGATTTCTATGTAGGTTATACTTGGAGTAATAATAATTCAAGAAAGAAGAGTAACATGGTTGGCTGTACAATAAGGACTTTATTCACAGTGCTGACAATTGTTTCGTTGATCTGGTAGGTCTAGAGTTCGGTAATCGCTTGATCGATTGACGCAACATCAAGCGATTACCGAACTCTAGACCTACCAGATCAAAGAAACAATTGTCAGCCCTTATTGTACAGCCAACCATGTTACTCTCCTTTCTTGAATTATATATATATATATATATATATATATATATATATATATATACTAGCTGACGTACCCAGCTTCGCCCGGGTAAACAGATGTTAAGAGAAGACAGGTAAAAGAGAAAATGACTGTACTGTCTGGTTACAGTATGAGGCGAGTCCGTGGTGTCTGTGTGATTCAGAAAACAGTAAAAAGAAATCTTCCAGATATACCAGATTCTTCGTTGTACCGTTTGTGCATAGTATATGGACAATTCTAGGTGTTCCCACCTAGAATAGTGACCTCTAGGAGATGGTTCATCTTCTGCCTGACTGTAAAACGTGTATCATTGCATAGACGTGGTTGTTCCATGTTTCTCAAAAGGATGATGGAAGTTCCAATCTTTTATATTATATGTAGATATAGATATAGATAATTAATATAAAAGATGATGCTCAGCCAGTTCGTCTTCAACCATCGCAGCACGCCGTCGCTGCTTGGCTCGTGTTTCGTTGGCGTTTTTCAGCCAACTCCTCTTCATTCATGGCGGCACGTCTTCGCCTCTGAAGTTCGGCGTTTCGATGGCGCTGTTCGGTCCGTTTTTTCTTCATTCCTGGCTGCACGTTTTTTCTTCATTCCCGTCGCCGCTGTAGTTCACCGTTTGATAAAGTCGAATTGCTTTTATTATCAGTATTCATTTCGAGCAATTGTCAAAAAATGACAAAATAATAAATATAAAAGATGTCCGTCAATGTGAAAAAAAGGTCCCTATTTACTCCCTTCACAACTCTGTGTATGTTAGACTGACAGACAGGCACACAGACAGATAAACTGCGTGGCGATTGTGGAACGCCCCACGTACACACACATACACGCATGGAAACGCGCACACGCACGCAAACTTACACACGCACCCGTACACTTACACCCACTTACACACTCACACATGTTGATTGTTTTTACTTTCTGTGGAACGCTGCACGCACGCACACACACATAAACATACGCGTACGTACATACACACACACACATGGTAATAGTTACCACGTTCACTTTGCCTCTCTGTTTCTTACACTCCCTCATTGGCATTATGCGAATTAATTTAAATTTGGCGTTGTTGAGGTGGGCGGAGTCGTTTGAAACCTATGAACCAATGATAATCGAGAATTATAACACACGGAATACGAACGTTGTTGAAATTAATATATAGATATATATATATATATATATATATATATATATATATATATATATATATATATATATATATATATATATATAGTGAGATTGAAGAATAACATGGCCGGCTGTACAAAAAGGGTTTTATTTCAAGTATTAACAATTATATATTTATATATATATTAAAAGATGATGATGATGAAGATGATATATATATATATATATATATATATATATATATATATATATATATATATATATATATATATATATATATATATATATATATATATATATATATATATATATATATATATATATATATATATATATATATATATATATATATAGTGGAGGCGCATGGCTGAGCGGTTAGAGAATTGGCTGAGTGGTTAGAGAATTGGATTCGCAATCGTGAGGTTGTGAGTTCGATGCGTTATGTCCTTGGGCAAGACACTTTATTTCACGTTGCTCCTTCTACCTGCAGTTGCGACCGATAGATAGTATTAATTGGAAAGACCAACGGAAACATTGTTTCCTCGGTCTGATTTGACGAAAGTCAATTCGATAGAAAAAAATATATATATATATATATTATCTTCATCATCATCATCTTTTAATATATATATAAATATGTCTGTAAATTTATACATATATATATATATATATATATATATATATATATACATGTGTGTATATGATCATCATCACTGTTTTACGTCAATTGTATGCTTATATGTATGTATGTGTGTGTGTGTGTGTAATATATATATGTGTGTGTATATATCATTGGTGAATTGGCAGTATCGGTAGAGGGTCGGACGCCATGCTTTCCAGCATAGTTACGTCCCTTTATGGTCTGAGTTCAAATCCCGTCGAGGTTAACTTTGCCTTTCATCCTTACGGGGTCGATAAACTAAAGTACCAGTAATGCACTGGGTAATTGCTGGCCTTGTGCCAAAAAGTAGAAACAATTATCATTTCACAGTATACACGTACAAAACAATCTGTGCTAGTCACACATAGATATACTTGTGCCATCATCAGCAGCAGTTTTCTATGTTTCCATGGATAACCACACAGGCTTATCAAAATCTATTTCACTGTTATTTTTAGTCTGTCAAACGACCATGTAAAAAGATCTAATTAGAAATTTTATTCAGAGAAGTTAAGTTTTATTTCTGATTGCTAACTAACCATCCTTGTCCTGACCTAAATCTTAGTTTATTGAAGTCATGCAAACAGCATAGGTTTCCCACCCTTTAGCATTTAAATTACTCTATATATACTATTGTATTTTCACAGTAAATACTTTATCTCACATAATACCGAATCTATGAGAATGTGATATTATTTATTTTGAGAACAATAACTTAACACCAGGATGAGCAGCCGGTTACACCCACTTTGAACAGAAAGAGTGGAGAGAATTCTGGTTGGATATAGCAGCTTACACCTGTTAACCGCCAGCTCCATTTTACATGGCTTTTTGTTCTTGTATGGTTTGAATATATTACAGTCCATGACTAAACAGAAAACTAACCCTCCTTGAAGCACAAATAAATACTCTAGGCAATTTCTATTGCTCTTTCCATCATGATAAGACATGATAGCAACACAAAACACTCTATTTTCAAGATAGGGGAAATCGGATGTAAAATAACGATGATGATGATGATATATATATATAGAGAGAATTAGAATTTAGCTTTAGGCATAGCTGTATACAGATATGTATAGAAATTTCGTATTTCTAAAGAAACACTATGTTTATAGGTAAACATTTAGAAAGCCGTAGCTATTGAAAAAACACTGGGGCTAACGCCCTCTGGTGGTGTCCAGCAGAAGCAGGGGGGACAATCATCGATGCATCTCGGAATTAACTGGTCCTCATCAGGACGATCCCTCCAAGACTTGCGACTGCTGGACTTGAAAACAGTCGAGAATATATAGTTTCCTCGTCTGTGTAAATATATATATATGT
>OZ024759.1:25638482-25645982 GCA_964016885.1 Eledone cirrhosa | reverse complement strand
ACCGTTGGTAGAGGTCGAAACTGTCTAAGTCCATCTCAACGGCCAATGAACATGGAGTTCTGTGTCTATATATATATGAGGATCGGCTGAGTTCAAAAATGAAAACCATTTTCCTCTAGGATGCACTGTTTCAGAGCCTTTGGGAGACATACACATATACAACTTATACACACATACACTCTTATTTATAGTATAGATAAAGATGCTGATGCTCTACCAGGGGTCGATTTATTCAACTTTCTCCTCTCCAAACATTGCTAGCCTTGTGCCTAAATCAGAAACCATTATTATCATTATTATTACTATTCATATATATATGTATATCTAAAGTCTAAAGTCTGTCTTAAGAGAGAAGGCTCATCTGGCCAGTGCTTATCCCGGTTTCATGGTGTGAAGCAACTGAGGGTACAAGACTCCCCAGTCCATCACAGGTTTAAACCTCCAGCTATTGCTGGTACTCATTTTCAGCTGAGTATACTGGAGCAATGTGAAATGAAGTGTTTTGCCCAAGGACACAACATGCAAGCCAAGAATCGAACCCACAACATTATGATCGTAAGTCCAACACCCTTACCACTGGGCCTCATGCCTCCACTATATATATATGTGTGTGTGTGTGTGTGTGTGTGTGTGTGTGTGTGTATATATATATATATCTTCGGAAGATCCCGTTAAGGGTGAAAGCACCGATTCTTTGCTTAAACTTTAATCTGTTATTTTAATAAATATTTGCTCTACGGTTCTAATATATCTGATATATATTTATCCTTATCGAGCCCTCTTTGGATTTTAAACTTTTATCTGTTATTTTAATAAATATATATACATATATATACATATATACATGGAACTCTTTTAACCATCTTTTGATGTTATATTATATATATATATATATATAATAATAATAATAATAATAATAATTGTTTCTACTTTAGGCACAAGGCCAGCAATTACCCAGTGCATTACTGGTACTTTATTTTATTGACCCCGTAAGGATGAAAGGCAAAGTAAACCTCGGCGGGATTTGAACTCAGACCGTAAAGGGACGTAACTATGCTGGAAAGCATGGCGTCCGACT
Source organism: Eledone cirrhosa (assembly GCA_964016885.1). Classification (NCBI taxonomy): domain Eukaryota; kingdom Metazoa; phylum Mollusca; class Cephalopoda; order Octopoda; family Eledonidae; genus Eledone; species Eledone cirrhosa. The sequence goes on along the minus strand of OZ024759.1, from coordinate 25,644,904 downwards.
CTGTACCGATACTGCCAATCCATAATAATAATAATGATTTCATTTATTAGCCACAAGAGCCGACATGTAGGGGACAATAAAAAGACAGGGACAGTGGGGGTTTACAATAAGGTCGAGTAAAAGTGCACAATGGCAAGACTAATTTAACAATGAAGATATAAAAATATAAAATAAACTATGCATAAATATAACAATTATATATATTTCAAGGATACTAATTTATAGTATGCTTTCGTCAGACAAAATGCAATATTTGATGTATAAGATAGTGACATACCCATAAAATAGACCTCATGCAGTCAACTTTAAATGTCTGAAGAAAGCATACTATAAATTAGTATCCTTGAAATATATATAACGAAATAAATGATGATGCTATAGTGATATATTTTACATTTATTACTATTATTATTATAATGAGGGCGGTGGATTGGCAGTATCGGTAGAGGGTCGGACGCCATGCTGACACATAGTTACGGCCCTTGCCATTCTGAGTTCAAATCCTGCCGAGGTTAACTTTGCCTTTCATCCTTACGGGGTCGATAAAATAAAGTACCAGTAATGCACTGGGTAGTTGCTGGCCTTGTGCCAAAAGTAGAAACAATTATTATTATTATAATACTCCAGATAAATTTTACTTGTTGAGTGCTTCATATCTGTAATGAACATAACTCTGTTGAATACTTATCGACAAAGCCTATAACTCATTGTTTATATATATATATATATATATATACACATGCCCATTAATTGTTCCTCTTTTGTAACTCTATCAACAGGGAGAGTTACAGAACACCAAATGTGGGGCAGGAGTTCTTACTTTATCGGTAAGTTGTTGTTGTTACTATTGTTGTTGTTACTATTGCTGTTGCTACTGTTGTTGTTGGTGTTTGTTGTCATTGGTTGTTTTTGATGCTGTTGTCGTTAGTGTTGTAGCTGTTGTTGTTGGTTGTGGTGTTTGTTGTCATTGGGGTTGTTGTTGTTGTTTGTTTGTTCTTGGTGGTGGTGGTGTTGAGGGTGCTCGTTGTCATTGGGGTTGTTGTTGTTGATGCCGTTGTTGGCATTTTTGTTGTTATTGGGGTTGTTGTTGCTGTTCTTGGTGGTGGTGGTGTTGACAGTGTTTGTTGTCATTAGGGTTGTTGTTGTTGATGATGTTGTTGTCACTATTGCTGTTATTGCTGTTGTTATTGTGTTGTTGCTGTTGTTGTTATTGTTCCTGTTCTTCTTCTCCATGGTCTTATTGTCTGATGTTGGCCTTGGTGGGTTGGTTGTTATTGTTGTTCTCTTCCTCCTCCTTCCTTTCTTCTCATTTTCTCCCTCCTCCGCCTCCTTCCTTTCTTCTCCTTTCCCCCTCCCCCTATTCCTCCTCCTTCCAAATATTTACATCCCTCTCTCCTCTCTCAATTCTCCAGGTCACTGAAGCCAGTAAGAAAATCTACACCAAAGGATGTATTGAGGTAGCTGTTGCCTTCATTGAGAATCATTTACCTGTCGTAGGTGGCTTGTTGATTGCTTTCACGGTACCAATTGTGAGTATCCCTTTAATCTTACTGTCATTTACCTGTTAATTACCTGTGGTTTCCCTATTAATTTCCTGTGATTTACCTGTTAATTACCTGTGGTTTACCTATTAATTGCCTGTGATTTACCTCTTAATTACCTGTGATTTACTCAAAGCCAGCCCCTAGGTGTTTAGCAACCAAGGCTAACTTTATAATGTGTGTCTGGGTATTTAGTACTCTAGGTTAGCTCCACAGTATGTGTCTGGGTATTTAGCATGCTAGACTACCCCTACAGTGAGTGTCTTGGTATTGAACACCTGAAGCTAACTAAATACCCAGGCAGACATTGTAGAGTTAGCTAAGGTTGCTAGGTATCCAGGCACACATACTGTAGATATAGCCTAGGGCACTAAATACCCAGACAAACATACTATAGAGATAGCCTAGGGCACTAAATACCCAGACAAACATACTATAGAGATAGCCTAGGGTACTAAATACCCAGGCACACATACTGTAGATGTAGCCTAGGGTACTAAATACCCAGACACACATACTGTAGATATAGCCTAGGGCACTAAATACCCAGACACACATACTGTAGATATAGCCTAGGGCACTAAATACCCAGACACACATACTGTAGATATAGCCTAGGGCACTAAATACCCAGACAAACATACTATAGAGATAGCCTAGGGCACTAAATACCCAGGCACACATACTGTAGATGTAGCCTAGGGCACTAAATACCCAGACAAACATACTGTAGAGATAGCCTAGGGCACTAAATACCCAGACACACATACTGTAGAGATAGCCTAGGGCACTAAATACCCAGACACACATACTGTAGATATAGCCTAGGGCACTAAATACCCAGACACACATACTATAGAGATAGCCTAGGGCACTAAATACCCAGACACACATACTGTAGATATAGCCTAGGGCACTAAATACCCAGACACACATACTGTAGAGATAGCCTAGGGCACTAAATACCCAGACACACATACTGTTGATATAGCCTAGGGCACTAAATACCCAGACAAATATACTGTAGAGATAGCTTAGGCTACTAACTAAATAGCTAAACACATATTATAGAGTTACTCAAAGGCACTAAATACCTAGACATACATTGTAGGGTTTGTCTAGGGTACTAAATACTCAGGTACATACAGTAGAGCTAACCTAGAGTATTTACACCCAGATTCCAGCCCTATTTGTATTCTTTTATTTCCAGCACAATTTGTATACTTTTATTTCTACTTTTAGCTGACTGCTGCGTTTTTGGTCCGTTGCTTACAAGGTCAGATATCCGATCAAAAAGCACGCTGGTGAAACTATCCCAAAGATGAAGAAAATCAATTATATATATATATATTATATGTGTGTGTGTATATATATGTGTGTGTGCATGTATAACTTTAATAATAGTAACGGTATTGCTATTATTGGGTATAGACTTAACCAGAAGGTTTAAAGCTCAATGCAGAAGGGTTCAAGCAGAGCTGATATGGTATTTCTTATTCTTTATATATTTGTATATATATATATATATATATGTATATGTGTGAAACTATCTCAAATGTGAACAAAACTGATTATATACATATATACATATATTTCTTTCTTTTTTTATTTTCAATATTTTATATTTTATTGGTATTTTTATATCAAACTTGGTGTAAAATGCACGAATTAAAAGTTCGTTATTTTTGTAATAAAAATAAATAAAACCTTTAAAATCTTCAGGTCTTTATTTAAATGAATCCTAGCATGGAAAATGGATGTTAAATGTTGATGATATATATATATATATATATATATATATATATACGATAACGTGTAAACGTGGTTGGTGTTAGGAAGGGCATCCAGCCGTAGAAAACCTGCCAGACAGTCCTATACAAGCGAGACATGGTCACCCGACCAATCTTGCCTCAAGTAGGGCAATTCCCGTCTAAACCCATGCTACCGTGGAAGATAGACGTTAAACGATGATGATGATATATATATATACAATGACACAGGATCAAGATCTTTAGCATTACACAATAATACAGAAGACACGTCTTCCCATGTTCACAGACTCAAATATGCATCTAGTAGGCACCTTTTAACCACTATACACCGACCCACTCACTCCTGTCCACACCACCCTTATACTGTGAACAAAACATATCCACACTGTAAAGTGGTCATGTAGGTGTCACAACAAAAATCACCCAGCGCACACTGTAAATGTGGTTGACATTAGGAAGGGCATTCAGCCATAGAAACCTAGCCAGAAACAGTTCTATATGAGTAAGACACGGTCAACTGACCCAACTTGCCTCAAATGGGACAACCTGTCTAACCCATGCTAGTGTGGAAAATGGACATTAAATGATGATGATGATGATGATGATGATTGTGGTTTTCGGGTAATTGAAGGAGAGACCAGGAATTTGATGTGATTTGGTGGTGTGGCTGATTTTGTTGTATTGTGTTGTTATTTGTGTCATGACTTGGCGAGGGTTTTTGTATGGAGTTGTGATGGAGGGTTTTACTGCAGGTGAGAATGGACAGTTTTGTACCATGGCGCTGAGGCCAGCTTTGGTTGGGTTGGGTTGGGTTGGGGTGGGTTGGGGTGGGTTGGTGTCATGTTGGCCTTGCCAGCTTCAGGTTAGGCTAGAATCATATGTGCCTTACCAGCTTTGGGTGGGCTGATGTCATGAAGGTGGGGTTGCCTTTGGTTGTGCTGAGATCATAGAGTAGGGCCAGTGTCAGGTGGGCTGATATCAAAAAGATTAATTATAGAACATGACTATTTAGAACAGTTGTGGAAATCACTGATAAAATGTTTACCTAAATACTTTGAATTTTGTTGTATCTAATAGTAAAATATTTCACCTGTGAAACATCTTTAAAAAACAAATAACAGGTGAAACCACAAAAACAATTTTAAAAAGTACAATGAAGAAAGAGATCGACATACCTGTTTGAGGTTTTTCAAATATTTCCAGTTGATTTAAGTCTACATAAGTCATATGCCTGTGTATTCCTGGATCAACATCATTTTCTCTGCACATTTGTTCCAGTTCCTTTATCTGAATCAATCAACAATATCAGTCAACACTATTAAACTGTCAACACTATCAAACTATCAACACTATCAGACTATCAACACTATCAGACTATCAACACTATCAGACTATCAACACTTTCAGACTATCAACATTATCAGACTATCAACATTATCAGACTATCAACATTGTCTGACTATCAACACTATCAGACTATCAACACTATCAGACTATCAATACTATCAGACTGTCTGTATTATCAGTCAACACTATCAGACTGCTTGTATTATCAGACTCAACTGTAGAATAGCTTAACTCTGTCCAGCTTGGCTTGCCTTAATTCAGCTCTTTCCAGCTTGGCTCGGCCCTGCTCAGCCCAGTTTAGCTTGGTTTGGATCAGTGGTGGTGATGGAGGTCATAATGGTGATGGTGATGATATAACAACTCTACAACAAACATTACCTTGATATGTAATCAGTATTGCACCAACACCAAATTATAACAACCACCACTTGATAAACTCTGACCATGATATAATACGGCTAAATTGATAAGGACACTGATTCACAATCATTTGGTAATGGGTTAAATACCACTGCATCATATCTTGGGTAAGTGTCATTTACCATAGGCACAGGTCAACCCATTCCTTTTGAATAAAACTGGGTAGACTGAAACTGTTCAGAAGCCCGGTAGATTGACTGTACAGTAATTCAAAGATCCACACTTTTCATACAGGCTGTATCATCTTGGATCTCCCTGAGAATTATGTTATGGATATATGTGAGTCTGTGCAATGTTAAGGCTACACATTAGTTTCACCAGCAGGTCACTCCTGTTGATCAAACTGACAGAGGTCCAACAACACATGTATCTATGGAATACTCAGCCACTTGCACTTTAATTAAATCAGCAGACCACTCCTATTAATCAAATAAGTGGAATGCTCAGACACTTGCACTTTAATTAACGGCATCCAGCTGTAAAAATCTCAGCTAAAATACAGTTCTGTTTGAGAAAGGTAGGGTGTAGCCAGCTGCCCAAACTTATCTCATAAAGTAGATGACACATATAACCCATGCAAGCATGAAAAGATAGACATAAAATGATGATGATGGTGATTGTATGTATGTATATGTATATGTATATATATATATATACACATACATATATATAAAACCCATGCAAGCGTGGAAAACTAGACATAAAATGATGAAAATGATATATATATATATATATATATATATATATATATATATATATATATATATATATATTGTTATACTTGGGGAGGGTCATATTTGTGTAATATTGCCAGAATTAATAACAGAACACATTCACTGTTTGGTTGCTTTTCGCTTCTGTTTCGACACACGATTTCATATCAAAAACCTGGCAAAACTAATTCATCGCCGTTATTGTATTGGCAGTGTCTGTAGAGGGTCGGACGCCATGCTTTCCAGCATAGTTACGTCCCTTTACGATCTGAGTTCAATTCCCGCCGAGGTTGACTTTGCCTTTCATCCTTACGGGGTCGATAAAATAAAGTACCAGTAATGCACTGGGTAATTGCTGGCCTTGTGCCTAAAGTAGAAACAGTTATATATATATATATATATATATATATATATATAAACAATGAAGTTTCGTTTACATGTATTTAAATTTTTATTGTGTATCGACCTGTTATGAGCATTTCGCAGAGGGTTGGCTCAGGGTCTCCCATAGAAGTTATGGAACTGACTCCATTATTGATGTGCTCTTCAGACTGGCAGTGCAACAAAAAAATATAGTGTCTGTTGTGATTTGTGAGATAATGGGTATATATATATAAGCATGGGCCCTA